>CABFWB010003290.1:25765-68006 GCA_902151455.1 Timema bartmani
AAAAAAAAAAAACTAATTGTTTCTCTTCGTTATTTATTAACCACACAGTTTATTTGAATTTGACATGTCCAATTTCTTTCCACGCGTGTGCTTCCCCCCATGACACCAAGCCAAAGTGCTGTCGGAATTGCAAGCCCTCATTTTCAGTCGCAGGCGCCATTCCTTATAACGACAACAGAACGGCTTGACTGTGACAATTTTTAGGTAGTTCCAAGTCTCCCGGTAAAGGGTTATCAAAAGAAAGTTCCGAAAGATGTTACCTAATTTAAAAACAAGTAATTATATTGACTAATTATTATAAATATAATTTATTACATATAAATTAATTCATTTCTCACAGAGAAGAATCAACGTCAATCACTTTTATTAAACACTGAATGGCCTTGGAAAGTGGAATTTTTTTATAAACGTAACCGGCCATTTGACTTGAATATAAATTTGCATGTTGAAACAAATTTGATTTATGATCTATTTGAGCATGTCAAGGCATTCAGGGCAAAAATGATGCTACTTGAAGAACAGGTGAACGTTACTTTGGCCCTCAAAAATGTGTAAAATATATTATGTGGCCCACATAGCAAAATATTTGGAGACCCCTGGTCTAAAACCAAATGTCCAGAGCTCTGCTCTAGAATATACAAGCTAGTTCCTCCTAACGCTAGAAGATTCCTCCAATGACGGCATAAAGCACCAATCGACGGGCTTTTATTCACGTCATGAAATCACGTGACAGCTAAGACAGCGATTCCCACAGATCCATTGCTGTCTGCACTAGACTAACAGCAATCGGCCTGCGTGCCGCTTTGGCAGGAAATGGCTCCTATTCCAAACTCCTGACTCTACACTCACAAGCCACTGGTGACGGGATGTACTTGAGAATAAAGTCACTAAGTTGAGACATTTACATATTATTAATAGTATTATTATTATATTGTGTTAGGGGTTTTGTTTTACATATACGGTCCTTTTGTCATTGAATCTAGACCGTAAATGCGCCCTGTCCTCTGGGCCTCCTTTTTAAGCTCCCAAAATTTTCTTGAAACATAAAAATTACTCAATAAATCCTCACTCATCCTAGAATTTTATATTGTGAACATATTTTTAAATATTTAATTTGTTTGAGGAAGGATATATATATATATGTTTATAACCATTTTCTTTGATATCGGAATTGTGACATTTTGAATGAATCATTCTTGAAAATTAGCAAAAATGACCTTTTAAATATAATTTTTAAGTCATATTTTTCATGATATAAGAACATGTTGATATCTATCTCCTCAATTTTGGCGTGGATTAAATATTGAAATAACAATCCACTTATTAAGTAACGCCGAATTTCAGCGTTATGGTAGGGGTCCTATACAATTTAAGAGGCAGATGATAATAATTAGAGAATTGTGCTTTATTGGGTTAGACTTGCATCACTTATTGTTGCCGTTGGCGGTAAATTTGGGGTTTAAATCACGGCTGAGTGAATTAGGGGTGATTTATCACTGTGATTCTTTCATTCTCTTTCCATGCTCATTCGAGCGTAGGTAAACTTCTGATAAAAACCTACGCTTTTAAATTAATCCCTTAGGGGCCGGTCCATGGGCTCAAACTTACTAATTAAATAAATGAAAGGCGTGTTTGGAATCCATAGAGCAAGAACGCTTATAATAAACCATGCCTCTAACTAAAACATTTGAAAAAAAAGTTTCTTATGTGTCACTAAATGACAGTAAAGCTTTGGTTTCAAATTTAAATAGTATAAATCTAAGATATCTTTCTATTAAATTTCAAATTTATTCTTTGAATCTGTTTAATCCTGCATATTAGATAGGACTTGAGAAGCTCAGGTGGACAGACAGGGCTACAAATGAAGAAGTCCTAAAAGGAGTGGGTGAGAAGATAACCATTTTGGATGTTATTATCGGCAAACTGGGTCGGACACATCCTTAGGAGAAACTTATCTTCTGCACGGCTTCATAGAAGTAAAGGTTGAGGGAAAGAGAACTTAAGAAGGAGGAGGATTAAAATATTGGATGACTTGAAGGAAAGAAGAAAATTCTATAAAATGAAGGAGGAGCCATTGGCGGTCTTTCACTGACAAAAGGAATGGACCTGTTGTAAGATAGAACATATAATAATAATAATAATAATAATAATAATAATAATAATAATAATAATAATAATAATAATAATGATAATAATAATAAATAATTTGGGAAAATGATTGAAGCTGATTCTGTACAAATATCATTTTACACCTAGTGGACTTGTTATATTACAGTTAATATGCCAGTCACCCACTTAAATGGCTGCATGGTGGCTGGCCTTTGTCTTTCCCAATAGACTGGACTAACGATCACGAACATATATTATTTTACACCTAGTGGACTTATTGTATTATATTATATTATATTCAATTTGCCAGTTACCTGCTTGAGTGGCTGCATGGTTGCTGGCTTAAATCTCTCCCAATATACTCCACTGACGATGACGGACTTCAAATCCCTGTTGCGTTCACTGAGTGTTTTTTTCTAAATGGTTTTCCACTCTCTCTCCATGCAAATGTGGGTACACTACATGTAAATTCAACTTAATTCATCCCTAACACATTATCTTTATTAGTACATATACGTATAGCCCGAATGGGTAGTAAAAAGCGGTGATAAAATTGTCAACTTTTGGTGCCTTTTGACTTACTACCTGTCTAAGATATACTAATATTTACACTAATGAGGTAGTTATTAGTAAAGGTTTGATTTAAAGGAAATGTATCTGAATTTGTGTGGAGAGAGGGTAAAACCCTCTACATCCTTAGTAGACCTGACCTTGATTTTAATCTCGGACTCCCCATTACCTTCTAACCCAACCAGACGAGACAGGTGCGTCAGACCAATTATATTTATTTATTTTAAATGTGTTTATTTATTCTGGCGACGTTAGGTTTCTACACCTTGTCTTATACTTAATAAGGCTACAAAATTGTTAACGTAATTAATGAAAATATTTATAAAATAAATCGTAAAAACTAAACAATAAGAAAATGTTATACAAATAAACCCGACCCACAATCGTTATTATCTGATAAATTAATATAAATTGTATCGTATTAATATATCATTGATTAATTGATTGACCTAATAAATCATTCATACTATAACATTTGTATAGATGTACGTATATGATTACAAACAATCAATTTTATAAAAACTATACACACACAAATATCAAATTTGCCTTTTAAACTACTCAATATAAAAACTGTAAATTAAATATATTATTTCATGAATGTAGATAGTTATTTTTACTTCATAATATCAAGAGAAAGCATTGTAATCGTCAAAATGTTTGCCCTCTAGATTATGTTGAATCTTTACGTTTTATGTGTGTTTATTTGATTTCACCATTCTGTCTGTCCTCATGACTGTCTGACCGTCCCTGACCACAGATATGAAATGGTTTGATAGATTTTCTTCAAACTTGATATTTAAATGTTGTATAATGCAATATCTCGAGGTTCTTTTTTATTTTTTTATATTTACCCTAGTTCTTAAATATTTAATAGTAATTTTTTATAATTCCAAATTTTTAGAAAATGGCTTTAACGAATTTGTTTAAAATGGATTTCTAGGGCGATTTTGACCTCCCAAATAGCACTGTATACTTGTTTTTTGGGTAAAAATTTGTTAAAGAGTAGTTTGCTGATGAGTGATTTTCGAAAATTCTTAATAGTTCGGAAATGGCTATAACGATTACTCTAAAATATATATCTGGCAAATCTTTGGCATGACAAACAAAATTGTATACTTGTTTTTTGCGAAAAAATTCCTTTAAGGGTAGTTTACTGGGGATTTTTTTAAATTGACTATTTTACTATGTGTATGGTTCTGTTAATTTGGTTGAAAATGAGTATTTGTAAAAAAAACCACACTATACATAATTATGTCTTTGTGTTTCTTAAGAAATTCATTTAATGGTTGTTTACTGATTACTGATTTTTTAGATAATTTTAAATTTCGAAAGTGTCTTCAAAGAATTGGTTCATAAATTTGTATTTGGAGATTATTTTACATGATAGTAAATAATTTTTTCTGATTCCTCCCATATAAATTAATTTAAGTGTACTTTACTTATGACTAATTTTAGAAAATTTTAATTTTTTCGAAAATGGCTTTTAGATTGAGTTTGTCAAAATGGTTTTATGGGAATATTTTTTTCATAAAATATAAAAATATGTTTTCGCCCAAAAATATAAATATTTTGAGGGTAGTTTATAAATAGATTATTTTTGAGAATTTTGTTTCAAGCTTTAATGCACCATGTGTTTACGATTGTTTCATACCATTTATTTTGAATTCAGTTAGCATATTCAAATCTCCGGTGTTATCAGGTAGCTCATTCCATGTCCGTGATGTCGCTAGAATGTAGGATTGGGATTTGTGTAAAGATAAACAGAGAACGCTAGTACGTGTATTAAGCCGATGGGTTTTTTTTCCATGAGCTGAAACTGATTTTGTGGTGCTAGTAGAAGTCTTACGTGAACAAACGAACAATTATCCTTCGGAAAAAACCTTTGGTACAGCCGGGAACCAAACCCAAAGCCCCTAGATCAGTATCCAGGAACACTGACCACTAGATATTAATACTAGCTATCAAAAGTGACATCTCCATTTTATATGACTTGACGTATGAATACTTAAAAGTAGATCTAAGTAGCTTTTCTTCCAATGAAAATTGAACTGTGTACAAACTCATCTTGTAGCTTTATTCTTAGTAATTTAATCTATAGATATGGTGCGTCATGTCAAACTTTAGGAAGGCCCATATCTGACAGCTACACATCTATTTTAATATGTCCATAAGTCCATTCATGTGAGCTACAGCTGTTACTGCTGATAGATGGTAAAGAGACTGGATATATTGTCACATCTCTAATTAAAGGCTGTAAAGCCCATCGCCTAAGAGCAAGAAGTTATGTTCCCAACCATCTGTGTGAGAGGGGGAGATTGCGAACATGTTTTTAAGTACTATTGGAAGCATAAATAGAGCGGAGTAACTATAGGGTGACGTAGGTGACAACATTCTGCAGGCCCGCGACCAAAATAGGGCCATTTACCCAGGCCCTCCCACCCAAAATTAATTTGGTAAGAGATAAAAGTATTGTTTTTGTTCTGTGAAGATCTAACCATGCAATCAAAAATTACTCATGAGTCACTTTACTGTGCATAATTTGATACTCTACAAATAACCTCTGAAAATATTTTTTTTCTGTAAAATCAATATTTAACAAGATGGAAGTAAATTCAAAAAATAAAAACTTGGAGTTAATTATAGACAATTTCACAGATATCATCTCACTAAATAAAGAGTTTTAAATGCCGATGTTTGTTTAGTCTCTATAAGTGTTTAAATTGATTATAATTTTGTTCATAATATTTATTAATATATTCTTAATCAATTCCTACATTTTTTTATATTGTTAGTTTTCACTTTTCAGTAGCAATTTTAATTGACAAATATAAACCTCTATTACGAAATTTATAAAAGAATTCCGTTAATAAATAATAATGCAATTTATTATAATCTACAATTATACAAAATATTTTTTTGAGGAGGGACACCTTTCTTTTCTTGGAGGTGGGCCCAACATGAAAGTTTTGCCACTGAATCATTACCGTCTCAGCATAAAAACACAACCGAGTGGTGGCTGTTATATCGACATTAGCTCTTAGTAGCCGATGATATTCACACGTCCATTACAAACTCTGCATTAAACTTCTTTCTAAGAACCCTAAGGTTGGTTTGATATTATTTAGATTCACCTGGAGCTGGCTGGTTAGTGTTGCATGCACCATCTGGTATAAATCTCATATACTAGGGTAGTTCAGAAATTGTGGTGGTTCCCCATTGGTTTCCACACTGAATTTCTATGAGTTTAAACGGGCCTACTAATATTTTCTGGGAAAAGTATTTTCACGTAACTTTCCGGGTTCTTTTTCAAGCCACAATTGACAGGGACCGATGAATTTACTTTCACCCAGAAGGAAGTTGTGCTATGGATTTTTATATTTCAAGAAAAATCCGTCGACCTCAGCTGGGTTTGAACCCTTAAACATCGTTCCTGAGGCGAGAACTTTACTCCAATACCATCAAGGTCGACTTGCCTTAATGAGTGAAGAATGACCTCTTGGTGGCTCAATGGTAAAACATTTGTACGTTAAGCTAAAGATCCTGGGCTCGATTTCCGTGTCAAGGTGTCATTTTTAAATGTAGGCCTATTTTAATACGACTAAGGCTGATCTCCATAGTTATAATCATTCATCCCCCAAGCTTTGCCTTTCATGTAATTATTCTTAATTGTATCGCGTTGCTTTTTTCCATGTTTTTAATTGACTACAAATACAACATAACTGATATTTTTGTTATGACTGGTCACAAGTTCATTGAGGATGGGGCGCACACATATTTAAATAAACACTATTCTATAATTGTCTAATTTAATAACAAAGAATATAATATACTAATATTGACTAAAGCTAATAATTTGAAATCGGTAGCTATCTAAGGGTAAAATACCCTAACACTAAAATATTCCAAGACCACACAGAGGTCCTATATTTGACTACAACCTCTGATGAAATATCGGACACAACTGTCCTGTTACTCATTCAGCTCGTCCCTGAATAAACTCCGGGTCATGAACCGGCCGTTCATCCGTACCTGGAACGTACATGTTCACTGACCACAAGCCATTGTTGCATGACTAGGATTGTCATCGTAAGCTAGGCGGCCATCCTAAATACTTCCAATGATTCCTAGTTGCAACAATGTGTTTCTGTATGTGCGCATTCTTAATTTTGTGGATATCCTGTTGATTTTGTTAGTAACCTTTCGGCTCCCAACTTTTTTTTAAGTAGTTTCTGTTTTTTTTTCTATCCGTAGGTGAATATGGGTTATGCATCTGTGAGCTACAGTAGCCCCATGGCTTCTTTGGTGCTGACTGACAGCTCACAGCTCACATCTGACGGCTTTGAAAAGCTACCGGACCAAATTATGTATCCCTACGCCGAACCAAATGATCTGCAAAAAAACATGTCTTTAGCAGTTGTCAACATTCAGGTATATACCTAGATGTTGACTGTCAGAAGTCAGCTGTGAACTGTCTGTCAGCACCAAAGAAGCCATGGGGCTACTGTAGAAGCAACTAAAGTTATGTATTCAGACAGGAAAAGGTTGTCAAAGGGGGGGGTGGGGTATGAGAACTGTGTAGGGGTTATAAAGGGGGGTAAAAGAGGGGGCATGAGTAAGGGTTGCAAGTGTTTCCATCTTACCAGTGAGCCCCCTTACAGGTTGACTTGATAAATATTCAAGTCTGATACGAAGAGGAGCATCGCATCAAGCGCCCACTGCCAACCCCCGCCCCCACCACTCAACCCTTACTACGTATCCCAACCAAGCCACAGCCTTCTTGTTTTATTTTACCGTCGTTTCGTGTCACCCGACAATCTCGACGACTCTCGCTCACGGAGGTTTTTATCGTTTGTAAACAACTTGAACAAGTGCTTGGGAAATGCGTCTTTCATGCTGTTGTTATCCTCCTCTAATGTCTTTGTTTGAAATTTGGTTTTGGGCCTTCTACTTTTGTTTAAGGAGGTGTGAAGGTGTAGGGGACTCTGGTTTGATACTAAGTGATGCCTTAAAAATGTTTATATTATAATAGGTGTCTACGCTAGTCCGGTTGTCCTGCTATTAAAAAATTCAAATAAATAAATTTTATAATATTCATTATAATTGTAGTAAGGAGAAATATGTGAAATATTTATTTGCTTTCCTTATATTATTTAAATCAAATAAGTAGTTTTTAATCAGTGTTTAATTTTTATTAATGTTTAGTTTGATTTGGTTCAGGGTCTAATTTTTATCAGGGTTTAGTTTTTAGCGAAAGCTGATTTTTTATCAGAGTTTAGTTCTTAGCAATAGTTGATTTTTTTTATCAGTACTAAGTTTCCTATAAGTGTTTTAAAGCATTCATTTGGGTCGACAGTTTTTTTAAAGAAGTGGTTTTTGTTACCAATGATTTTCAATCATACATTTATGATAATACTAACACCACTAGCCTAAAGAAACAAATTGCTAATACTAGATTTAATTTATTACAGGAGGTGATAAACAGAAAAAAAAATCACAATACTAAACACCTGACGATCTCCCTTACTTATATGACTACATATACGCACCAGACTCTAGAGAAAACTTTCCTCTTCTGCTTCTTTGAATTTGCAAGTACATCACCCAAAAGACAAATTGACCTCTTCAAACTAAAATTTGCCCTTAACTATCGGCAAGTGTCAAAACCCGACTCAACCAGCTTGAGTGGCTACTACAACCAATTACACAAATATTCTCACTACTCACCCAAATTTGTATCAAAATTACCTTGCATCATACAAGTAATATCAAGGCCACTCATCAAAATTGATAATAAATAATCCAAAATTCTATTATAAAATAAACTAGTCGCCATATACTATCCACAAAACCTAAGAGATGAGGATTGCTTTCAACAACAACAACAACAATACTATATAGATATATATAAATATATGTATATATCTATACATGTATATATTTATCATAAATATATAATATACATACACTTATAGATGTTACTATATCTGTTTTTTCTCTATTCCGATTTTATATTCAAATTTTCAGGCTCAACCTCAATATTTCGATTCTCAATTTCGATTCTTGAACATTTCCTATTACATTATTTTTTCAAGCATATAACCTAATATAAAAGATATTAATTCAAATTCATAGCACAGAAAAAATATAAAAAATTTAAATATTAATAAAAATTATTCTTTTTTAACTAAAAAAAGATCCATTTTATCAAGTATTTAATTGCATTATTCATGATTAATAAAACAATTAGGAATTATAATAGGCCTAGTATGTATTTTTACTCACAAATAAACCCTCACTGAATCAAACATTTGTTAGTAATTAAAAACGGAAATAGTAAATTACTGTCGAAAACACAAGTCTTTTATATTCACCAAATAAGTCGTTAACTGAACCAAAATATATAGCAAATAACGGCAAATTTATTTAATATGAGGTATAATCGATTACTACTCATTCTAGATTTTGCCGTGTTTCATTGAAAACTAAGAATCGATATACTGAGAATCATGATATTAAGATCGATTTCAATTCTTTCGATATTATTAATAATCCAGGGTATCAAGGTATCGATGAATCGAGTTTGACATCCTTAATATTATTTATATATATATATATATATAAAACCTTCCTTAATTTATATATGTATATAGGTTTATACATGTAACTCTTTCTTTGCTTTACATTTTAAACTGTCTCTAAATGACCAAATTAGATTTTCTTTCACCCATTAACAATTTCAAATTTAACCACACCAGATATCTACGCTCCCTCGAAGATATAAATAATGATATGAATGCAACCGTCCAGCTGTAGAGGATAAAATCATCGTAAATTAACCAGTCAGTCTCATTTTATTAATTACACATCTCAAGATAAGATGACATCACACGAAAACATTGCAACATCGCTTGGGTGTATAACCAAACAAATTTATTGTGTTGGGTCTACTCTATTCCTCAAGCCTGATAGCAGATCATCAGGTGTGTTCAAAAAAGTGAGGGAGGACATATAACATAAAGATAAACGTTTCCCTCGGAGAAAAACGTGTACCAACGGCACCGAAAGAAAACTTCCCCCCTTTCCACCAAACTTACCTCGGGTGGAATGCTAACAAACTTTTCCACGTGGAATAAATCGTTCACTCACAAAAGAAACTACGTGTATTTTTTTATTTTAATCTTCCAAGAAAAATACTGCCCTTTCCTCCTTGAAGTGTAATTTCTTTTTAATCTTCTTAGCATATTTCTTACGTTGGTAAAAATATTTCTTAAATAACGGAGTCTTGTAGTTTAATTTTAATAGAGCTTTTGGAAGTAGAACTGAATGTGTTGTTTAATGCTCATGGTAGTTCTTGATGAAAAAAATCAACCAAGAACATACAAATTAATCCCACTGTAAGGACTCAAACGGATAAAAAAGTTTTAAAATTAAATAATAATAAATGAAAAAATGAAAACAGGAAATTATTATATCAAAAGAAAAATGTGTTTGTCAATATTTCTCGTGTTTGGTTAAAGTTTAAATTTGAGTTTTAATACTCGAATATTTATTAGTTGCAATTTATTTTGAATTTATATTTAATGAGCTTTGACCAAATAAAGAATATTATTTTTTAAATATTGGATGGATTTTACCTAATTTATTTTTAAAAGTGTTGGTAAATTTACAAGCAAAGAAAACCAGACTGGCCATTTCCCTTTTATAATAATATTTTTAATTTAATCTGACAGGTTTAACATAAAAACTTCCTCCACCAAATCGTATTTGTTGAATTTAATAACTAAAGCAGCCCAAATAAACAATATTAAAATGATCGGATAGTGGTAGTAGCACTCTATTGATGAAAGTGTAATTTCTAAACACTACACTTTTCTCCTTTAATCATCAATTTTCACTGAAAGTTTACAGCCTTTCATAACAAGTATAAAATAACGTTCACTGACTGCGAGCATAAAGGAGGTAAGTCACAACTCGAACTAAGTAAACCTACTTTTTTTAGCACCACGTTTTACTACCCGTTTGGGTTATACGTCTATGTACTAATGTAATGGTAATTTAAGGAAATGCACCCTAATTTGCGTGGAGGGAGAATGAAAAACCATTTAGGAAAATCACCTTTAGTGCACCCAACCGGAATCGAACCCCGGATTTCCCGTATTCGGCAGTCTAGTCCAACACAAGAGTAGCGCGTTAGACGACGTGGTCACCGAAGCATGTGTAATCATACTCATATCTATCACACTAAGTTTTAAATTCGTTTCAATTCCAAGATACAAATATCTGATTGGAAATATAAGCATGAGTGTTTTGTTGAGTTTGAATTATTTTATTAACTATCCATACGTTCTACACTAGATCTACCTGCATTGGTGGGCACGTCGACTAAGGCGTCAACCTTGTTTCGTCTGGATTTCCAGGGAAGGGCAAGTTGGGTTTCAAATCCCCACTAAATATTATATTAAGCGTAAGTTCTCTATATTGGGCTTATCCCCTTCCCCCCGCGAAAATGATGGTACATTTTCTCTACTTTTAATTTCCCCGTTTTTCCCCATCTATTAGTGTAAGTATATGAATATCCAAGACGGATAGTAAGAAGTGGTGCACAAAAAAACCATACCCACTCACATCAGTGGACACGGGAACTAAATGTCAGGCTCATATAGTCCAGTTTGTTAGTGACGGAGAGGTAGAAATTTAAATTCCGGCCGTATACACTGAGTTTTTTAACCAAAAGTTCTACCTTATCTTCTTCCACGCAAGTGTGGGCATATTTTCTATAAAATTCGGCCTTCAAGAGACATACCCCATTAGCGAGGTTAAAACTCGTACATCCCATAGACATATTTATGGGTGTGGTGAAAATAAACAAGAGTTTTAACAACTTAATCATTTGGGAAGGAATAAAAAGGACACTATAGTGCAGGGATCGGCAAACTTTCGGAACCCCGATCGTCCTACAAATCTATCAAAGATCCGCGATCATCAATAATTTCTTTACTATACTTTGATTTTTTTTCTTTCGTTTATACATCTTATATTTATTACTTAAAATAAACCTTCCTCATATACTTATGTATCCACCCTTCAAGAAAAAAATCCAAAATAAATAATATGTATAATTTCATACTAAGCTATTTATTTTTCCTATAAAATTACCAATTACTACCGGTTAAGATTATTTTATTGACACTAAACCATTATTTGAAAGTACAAATGTATTTAAGAATTCAGGAGACTCAAAGATCGACTTTTAATAACGATGTAGTTTTCTTAGGCGATTGACTGAAAACTGCCACGAGATCAACCGGTCGATCGCGATCGATTTGTTGCCAACCCCTGCTATAGTGGATTTATAACAACTGCATTAGATGGGAATAGAGTTGGGAATACCATAAGGATAAATCATTTGTCAAAAATTACGATCAAAGCACCCAACAGGCCGTCAACTGCAACCAAATATTATAGTATTTATTTGTATATTGAAAAATGACACCTGAACACGGGAATTAAACTCGGGACCTGTGTCCAGGTGTAATTTGTCCATATATACGAATACAGTACTTGAAGACGCTTTATCCGTAATCTAGAACTATTTTGATCTTCCATGCCTCACTGCTCATGTACAATTGATTATACAAGTGTTTGCTTTCATTCAGTTTGTAAAACCATCTTCTTTACAGCTGGACAGATGATGGTGATGAAGAGGTCAGGGTTCAGAGTCCGACCCAGAAGTACTTTGGATGTTTTTTTCTCCTACCTGAATACCCACTCTTCCTCAGTGAGAATATGGATACATTTTCTTAAAATTCTAACTTTATCACATCCTCTTTGAGGGCCATATGTCATAAGGCATCACTCTAGCAATAGAATGGGCTGCTGAAGGCGGGGATGTTGTTCGATCCCTAGTCCTGTATATTGAGGGTATTTTTTCCTAAATGGATTCCCACTCTCCCTCCCCAAAAATGTGAGTACATTTATTCTAAATTCAACCTTACTCATCCATAACTTATTAGCGTAATTAGTAAATAGGCTACCCCAACGGGTAGTAAGACGCGTTGGTAAAATAAAGTACCTTTATTATCACTACCTCATTATTGTATTATTTTTATCACCGCATCTTACTACCTGTTCAGGTTATACACATAAAAATGTACTAATCATGCTAATGAGCTGTAGATGATAAAGGTTGAAGTTAAGGTAAGTGTGCCCACATTTGCGTGGAGTGCGAGTGATTTTTTTTTTAATCTCACTTAGTACACCCAACCGGGATTCTAGCCTCGGTCTCCCTACCATCGGCAGTCTAGTCCAACACTAGAGTGACACCTTAGACCATGCGGCCACCAAAGCAGGTCCTTTAACGTAATTAAAATGCTTGTAAACCGAGCAAGTAGTAAGACACGGTAAGAAAATAATTGAGAGCTTCAAAGAGCCACGTTGAGACAACAAGTAAATGGAGAATAAATAGAAACTTTAAATTAAAATCATGATAATAAAAAAAAAAAGAAAAGAAAGAGCAGAGAGACATTCGAATGGGGTGTAAGATCCTAGCATTAGGTTCAAACCCCTTTAAGTCATTCCAGAGACGGGGCTCCAAGAAAGAGCGACGTCTAGAAGTTTGTAAGCGGATTAATGACTCATCTCACTTTTCCCTCGTTGGAAGGTAATCATTATCTCATTAATCTGTGATGACTTCGTGTGTTATCTCACTTCATTCCCTTTTACCGCTTCCATTCTCTTTGGCGCCAGGCGTCTCTCATTACCTGCAGCTTACCTTCTACGAAGGGGTATCCACCTTCAATTATTAACTACCCAGTACCCACCCTGGGTACGTATTCCTCACGCACAGTAAATTATCTTTGCATCTAGTAGTAGGTCCTAATTTTCTCTAATCTTGTAAGAATGTGAACAATTATTTAAATTTGGAAGGCATATGGTTCCAGATAGAAACTCTGCCTGGACGGGTACGTTTTTAACCGGGGTGGTGGGCCTGATTCTCTCAAGAATCTCGTTTAGAACTTCAAGAGACGTTTAACTTAATCAAGGAAAGGAAAGTTTACTGAATTTTGGTCTGGAACTCATATTACTGGGTTACGCTTGGAAAGAATAATAATTTATTGTAAGTAGTTAATTTAGGAGTGTTGTGAAATTAATCAACAGCGTAGTTAATATGTTTAATTTATTTGAGGTTAGGCCTATTTAATATGCACTTTTTGAAGTGACTGATTATATTATCAGCACATGAGAACTTCTATGAGCAAGAGCGAAAGAGCCTACCAATTTTGCCGAGAAAGGTATTTTCACATACTTTCCAGGGTTCCTTTACATGCCACAAGAGGCATGGGACCGACGGCTTTACTTCTCCTCCTAAGAAAGTTTCGCTACAGATTTTTATCACTCAATAAAAATTCCGTCAACACCGGGTGGGTTGGAACCCATGAAAACTGGGTCCTAAGACAATCACTTTACCTCAAGATCACCGGGGTCGACCTCTTGGTTAATGAACGGATTGTCGGTATTGACGCAAGACCATGAAAATACAAATAACATTTCCTTCAAGACCAGTGGTCGGTAACGTCCGGCCCGCGGTTCTGATCCGGCCCACTGATTGATTTTATCTGGCCTGAAAACGATTTAACAAACAAACAATATTGTTTTTATAATAATATACTAATGACTAATTACCATATTAGATATATAGAGCTGAGATTTTGTGTTCAATATTTACTTTTTTTCGACCCCTCGGAAAGAAATGGCTCTTCTAATTTTCCCATCAAAATTAATTAAAGGGTACTTTACACAAGCGAGAATGTACAATTTTGATCATAAAATCACAACTATTTCAGATAAGAAATAACTTATGATTGTAAAGTTGTATTACTGTTAATAATAAACAGCTTTTTTTTTAAATATATTTTTATAAAATCGACAGTTTCTGAGCTATAAGTAAACGTATTTAAATGTATTTTTTTGGAGAACTCTGAAATTTAAATTGATTGTTATGAGCTTTGGTGGGTAAAGATACTCCTCTTTTCTAAATGTTTCCGTAGCAGTATAGTTATTTCATTTTTCCTCTTTGGCAGGGTGTTTCTGGAACAAACTGTATACCCACTACAGTAGTAGCATGGCATGAGGTGTTACTCTTGCTGTAGACTAGACTGCCGATGGCGGGGAGATTGAGGTTCAAATCTCGGTCGGATGTACCTAGGTTTTTTTTTCCAAAATTGTTTTCCATTCTACCTCCACTCAAATACGGGTACACTTACTCTAAATGTAACCTTCCTCATCCCTAAAACCGCTAGCGTAATTAGTACATACATAAGCGTAGTATAACCTGAACGTGTAGTAAGACGCTATCCAGGGAAGAGCATTGGTGAGCTAGTCCTAAGGTCCCAGGTTAGATTCCCGTTTCTAGGTGTCATTTTTCAATTAGGTTAAGTTCAAGTAGTATTTAAAACAAATTTTAATAAAACCATTTTTGAGAATGTGACAAATATCTGATGTATGATCGCATGCTAATCATCGAAGTTTTATAATGTTGAGTGAGAAGATATAAACGCCCTTAACAGCTGCCGGATACCTTGCCCCTTGTTTTCTGTTACTATGCCACTTTTCATCCTGTGTCCTCTGTACTTGACACCGATGTTCTTTCGTCCCAGGGAGAGCAGCTCATCTATAAAGAGCAAGTCACGTGATCCCTTCACCCTCCAACAAACAGGCAGGCCGCCTCCTCCCTCCACCCCTTTAAACCTACCATAAGCCTTCCACGACCATCAAGTCCTCTAAAAAAAAAGATCCTAAACCGTAGCGTAACGAAAGCTACTAGGTTGGAAAATTGATAATTCTTAACTGACATGAGACAATAATATATTTCAAGTGAGACATTTATCACTTTATTTTAGATTATGAAGGTTTCAGTGGCCTAGTGGTTAGGAAGGTTGACTACAGGTCAGAGAGTCTCTTTTTGGTCCCAGGAATTTGCCTTATTTAAATAAGACTGTTTGTATGAGATCACAGATATTTCAATAGTCCAGGAGCTAGGAGTATAGATTTTTTAATAAGAGCTCTGCCGTAAGTATATTATATGAAACTTATAAAAGCTTATGAAATTATTTTCACATTTTTACACGTAAGGTCATCTGATCTGTAGCTGTCACTCTCAATGTAAAGTATCAATACCTTTAACGTAATAATAGTAATAATAATATCTATAGTAAATATTTATCGTTACTGACCACAAAAATAAGTTCTTAATGTTTCTAAAATGCCCTTACTTCCAAGTTCCTAGTATTTGTGTTTTGTTAGGTTACTACAGAGCTGTAGGCTGATATAAGTAGGGTTTATATATTTAGAAAGTACAAGATAGAATATACATGTAAAGAGCTAAGCATATAAATAATGTTTTATATATGTTTTGTTTTTTATATCGTACTTTAAAAGACAACAGTAGTTATCAAAGTTTGTTAAAAATTGTTAGTAAACTTCTTTTAAAGACTATTGGATATTTGGGGATTTGTATCACTTAAGACAAGACACTAAGACACTGGCTGGGTTCGAACCCACAAACAGTAGGTCCTGAGGCGAGCAATTTACCCCAAGACCACCGGAAACGACAAGTATTTGCTTTATTATTAGAATTGCTTTTAGGAGATTCTGGTTTGAGTCAATGTTGGAAATAATTTTTGTGTTTATACGGTGCGAAAGCAAATGAGGCACGCGGTATTCGCCCTTTGGAATATGGTTCCTGGGCCAATAAACCCACTGCTTTGCAACACCCGTAATTATAAGGTTTTAATAGTCAAGTGGTCTAATTTAAAAAAAAAGTAAATACTTCAAATAAGTTTGTAATATTAAATGCATTCTCTTTTTTATTAAATATCCATGTAAGTAATTATTTTAACTAGAAATCTACTTATATAGAGGATTATAGATAAAAAGAGGTCAATAAATAGAACAAAAAATAATAATACTTAGCAAAAAAGATAATTTAATACCATAATTTTAATTGTTCATTCGAACTTAATTTCTCAATTATTTAAGGTGAAATGTAATATTACCTGACTTAAGGTATTTATTTTTGAAGTTTTTATGACCAAAAACATTTTGGCCAAAATAATTAAATTTTATTTTAGTAAATCGTTTACTTTAAATTTTTACATAATGGTGATCTCAATAGTTATTGTATATTTACCATGAGTAACGTGGTATTTCACCAGAAACCGATTAAATTAAAAGGATAAGTTCCGTTAAAATTTCGGAGTGCCCAATACCAATATTCGAGATCTGTTGAGACAAATATATGATTGTTGATGGTAGTAGGGTAAAGTGCTCCCCTCGAGACCCGTTGGTCGTAGGTTCAAACACAGCCGAGGTCGACGGATTTTTCTTGAGTGATATAAATCCGTAGCTCAACTTCCTTCGGAGGGGAAGTTTCATGTAGATTGTAGCATGTAAAAAATTCCTGGAAGGTTTGCGGGGACACCTTTCTCGGCAAAATTGGTGGATCCTTTTGCTCTCGCTCATAGAAATTCTTTTGTGCTGCTATAATCAGTCAGTACAAAAAGTGCACGTTAGATAACTCAAACAAATAAATAACACTATGTGCATAAAATTAAAATAAACACATCTACTTGAGCAATATTTTATTTATTTTGGCCAAATAAATTTTTTTGCACAAAAACTGGAAGAAAAAAAGGGCTCCTCAACTTTCGCCTACTTCCAGCCCAACTTAAGCCTTTTTTACTTTGATATCATATTCCCCTCCCCCTTTTTCCTCTCTCTTTCACGTCACTTTCTATTTGTGCTATGACAAAAGGACGAAACGCACTAGTCTCTTGATGTTTTCATTTTGTTATACACTCCTTTACTTCTGTTCACTCGCTCTTTTTCGTATTATCATCGCTTTTCTACTCTCATTTAATCAATTTCCTTTATTTGTATTTTTTTTTATTTCTATATCTATGGTTTGAAAAGAACGAGTAAGCAAGAAAGTAGCAACCCTTCCATCCACTTCCCCCATTTGATCCTAACAATCTATAATCACCTCGATTTACTTTTTTATATATATTCTTCGTTGTTATTGAATGGCTGATCTGTCTTCCTACTACCGAGAGTGGGGCAGACCAAGGATAGAGATGGTAAAGAAAAGAAAAGTATTTTGTAAATATGTAATCAAAAGGATATATATAACCCAATAAAAAATCAAATGACAAATCAATTCAAATTTTTTATTCTTAATGCGCTTTGCTAAAACAAATGTTTCACGTGCTCTACTTATTTTTTGTGATTGATAAGTATTTTATTTAAATTTAATATTTGATTAAATAGACCTACATTGCTCAAAATAAATAGCTATCAAACCAAATATTTTTTTATAAACCTAATAACCGCTCTGGTGGTCGCATGGTCTAAGGCGCCACTCTCACAATAGTCTATAATGCTGATGACGGGGAGATTAGGGGTTCGAACTATGATCTGGTGAACTAAGAGGTTTTTTCTAAACTATTATCCACTCTCTTCATGTAAATGCGGGTGCACATATTCTATATTTCACTTTTCTCATCCTTAATTCATGAGAGTGATACAGTACACTACCCGCGTCGGTGGCCGCGTGGTCTAACGCACTACTATCGAAGTAGATTATACTATCGATTATGGGGAGATAAAGGTTCGAATCTCGGTTGGGTTTACTGAGGGTGGTTTTTCTAAAGTGGTTTTCCACTCTCCCTCCACAAAAATGCAGGTACACCTCCTAATATAACCTTTCTATTCCCTAAAACCACTAGCGTAATTATTATATAAGCGTACTAACCGAACAGGTAGTAAGCCAAGGTGCTAAAAAAAATAGTACATAAACGTACAACATTAACAGTTAGTAAAAAGTGATGTTCCCACTCTTCTTCTACGCAAATAATGATACACCTCCTATAAATGTTACCTTCATCGTAACTAAACACTTATAGCGTAAGTGCGTACAGACCGTATTGTGCACACAAAAAACAACACTAATGCTGGTGTATTTCCTCTAAACTTCCTCCTCTTAGAAAATATAATTAAAACGCATATGTGTGCACGCGGATTAAATGTCAGACTCATCTAGTCTGGTTTTACAATGACGAAGAGGTTGGGGTTTGACACCCTTAAGGACATACTAAGGTTGTTTTTTTTCTTCTTATAAATTGCCTACCACTCTCTCTCCACGCTTTTGAAAATGCATTTTATACCTTCCTCGTCCCATTAGCGCAATTAAATGTGAATTCTTAAACAAGGAGTATAACTCGGTGTAAAACATTGTTTTAAAGAAACTGGTCCTGAGCGTATTTATTAAGATACGTTTGAACAATAGTTCATTTATAATTTTGCAAATTTCAAACTATTTGTTTGTTAGATATGGATTAGAGTCTTGATGGTTCGATTTGAACGGGACCTGGTCCATGTTGATCTGTTAAAAGCTCGAACTACATGGAATAAACGGGTAAAATGTAAATAATTTAAATTAGTTGATAAAATGACACCTGGACACGGGAATTAAACGTGGGACTTTTGGTTTAGCGTGCGAATACTCACCCACTGAGCTACCCAGGATTGGTCCAATACTCAGGGTCACTATCCATTCAAAGTTTTACTAAGGCAAAGTCTGTGATGGACGTACAATGTACTTACATCGTTAGCAACATATGAGCGATCAATTAATATCTTGAGCTATCAGATACCACAGACATTTGCTACTCTGCAGGGCTGCTGGATAGATCAATAGTAGAGCATTGACGCACTAAGTTTTTAAAGTTCCGAGTTCGATTCTTGTCTCCTTTTTAAATAATTTCTAGATTGATTGAATTTTGGTCTCCTCCATACGGACATTCCTGTAATTGCAATGATTCGCAACTTGTCTATTGATGTAAAAGGCTTCGTGATTTAAGTATTTCATTATTGAAATCTATTTCTTGAATGTCTGTTTCAACCTTATCTTGACATCCATCAAGTTGTCTCAGCAGGAATGTTAAGTTTAAAAAAGATGATCCTGGGTTATCATCAATATTAAATATCGTTGTTATGCAAAAGGAAATGTGAAGGGTACACCCATACCTCGAATTGAACTGAGACTTGAACTTAAAAACTCTTCCGTACTCCTTAAATCTTGTGAATTTTGATAAGCACTGCATCATACTACAATTATAAGGGTTGCACACGCTTAGAAATCCCAGATTGTTTATGAAGTGGCTTGATATTTTTAAATATCGCTTACACCAAAATATAGATGAAAGTTCTGGCTAGTTAAAATTTTAAGTTTAATTTTTTTTTAATGTGTGGATAGCTTACTCTACAACTTTATAAAACAATCCCACATTATCTTAAAATTTTCTGTTGTGACCCTATAAAAATGATTTAACTTATAGAGGAAATCTATATCTAGGTGTCTAGCCTTTTGCTAATCTCAGAAGTACAAATTTTCTCGTAAAGAATCATTGATTTTTTTATCTCAAGCTTAATATTTAAACTTGTCTGAAACCTGCTGATAATCTTCGCCTACATTTTGTTAGAAAAAGAAATGGAAAAATATCAAACAACATCTTAAATAATGTGGAATTACATCACCATGTAGCACCCTTAATGAGTTAAGAATGACGTTAGGTTGGATGTAGAGGACGTGTATTCTAATTTTTGTGGCGTTAGAGTGGAAAACAATTTAGGAAAACAACACTCATTACATCCGAGTGGAATTTGAACTCCTATGTCCCTGTCATTGGCAGTCTACTATATTGAAAGAATGAAGACTTAGACAATGCGGCCACCGAGGTGGAGATTGTTAGATAGCTAATTATTAATTTAGTTTTACTGCAATAACTGTATTAATGAATATTTATAAAATTTGTTTTTTTAATTATCTATTTTGAACCAGAATATTTGGATATGGATGTGAATTTTGTTTTAAATAGTTGAATAAGCAGTATTATGTGATCACACAGATAGCATAGATTTTGGAAGATAATTTATAGATTACTTAGAGCAACATATGATTTGACAAGTTTAATGAGTTCAAATATTTAGGAAACATTTTAACTAACAATAACGGTATCAGATTGGAAATAAGTAAAATAATAAAGTCGGGAAATGCGTTCTATTACTCAGTTAATAGGCTGTTGTCATCTCGCCTGCTGTTAAGATGCTTAGGAAGGTATTTGGTCTAAAAGGAGATGAGGCCACTGGATAGTGGAGAAGGTTACATAATTATGAGTCATATACCTTGTACTTATCTCAAGACATTGTTAGGATAATTAAGTCTCGTGTATTACGGTGGGCAGGACATGCAGCGCGAATGGAAGAATCTAGAAAAATAATCAGGGTTTTGACCGACAAACCCAATGGGAAGAGACCATTGGGAAGACCTAGATTAAAAATGGACCTTGACAAGATAGGGTGTAATATGATGAACTGAATAGATCTAGCTCAAGATATAGATAAATGGCATATTTGTGTAAATTCGGTAATTAAATTTAGCGTTTCTAATGCCTTAGAGTAGGTAAAAAATTATGAGTGATATTTTAGACTTGTGAAAGTTAGTCTACTGTTGGTTTGATATAAGAATATGAAGATTTTGAGTCACACTGTATATAAAATACATAGCGTCACTGGGTTTGTCCACAGAATTTTTCAAACTTATGTGGGGCCCCAAGACACAAAAAGATAATAAACCTATCATACATCTGAACAAATCTTTTCCCGTTGGATGCACCCTCGTTTTACGCACAGATGAGTTTAATCCTGCGTTACACTTAATCTCGGGATATTGTCTCATTCTTGCAAAGTCTTCAAATATTCTCTCGTAATACTTCATATTTCTTCCATGAGACGTAAACGCGATATAAGATGAAACCCTCTTTTTATGCTGCTCATGTTTCTTAGCGTCCGAGTAATATCAAGGGATGCGTGCTCTAGTTCAAATGAGGGGTTGAAAACAAAAATCAGTTAAGTGACATAGATCATTTCTTCAAGGAATCGTGATTAAGGTTCAAACAAAAACATCAACCATCACAAATAGAAGAGAAAAAAATGACCCTTTGATCGCAGCATTAGTTGGTAAGAACACTTTTAGTCCAATTTTCATATAAAGGTCCTTTAGTTTGGGATTTTGGGAACATAAGAAAAGGTTAGTGTTTTTGCAGTTTTTAGAGCATACATTTTTTGTCAAATTAAAACAAATATATTTCTACAGTACAAACATAGAGTTTAATTTTCTTCACATGGTGATATCAATCGTTCTCGAATATCTGTCAAGAGTGTCCTGAAATTTAAAGACAACTTTTTCTATTAATTTAAAAAGTTTATCATTTAATGCCGCTATGCTCACTAAAGATATTAAATCGCTGTTGATATAACCATACTACGGAGGAAATTAAACTCAATGTTTGTACTAAAGCAATAATTTATTTACTGGCCGAATTTTATTTTTCTATAAAAACTGCAAAAACACTTACCTTTTCTTACTCACCCCTACATATCCACCTTAACTGACAGCTAGAAAAGCTACTAGATATATTTTCACGTGTTCATATTAAAAGTCATGTTATATTCAGCTGTCACTTTTGGTAGATCAATACCTATAAAATTACACTAACAATATAGTTAAATGTTATAAATGTTGACAATCAAATATATATTGTAACGAGACTGCTTAGCTATCATTGATTCAGCGTTATTCTATTTATTGTGTTTCATTTGTTTATTAATTTAGAGACTATTACCTTGACGACGGAATTTGTTGTGTTTGTTTTTATCTGGATATGGAATTCTGTGAATGTTTTCTTTCGTGTGTTTTTTTTTTAATAATTAAACCCTTGGTGATCTGTGAGTATTTTAGTATTCATCCTGCAAAATATCCCAATATCCTTAAAAAGAACTCGTGGTTCGCACGGCGACGAGCCCCACGTTACAATATGTTTGTATTTTCTAAAATGTTTTTATTATGAAAATTGTACAGTACCGACAACCTAGTGTGTTTCTGTAATGTTTTAAAATATATATCCTCCCTTATTCAGCGATGCGTTTTTAATGAATTAGTGTGGGGCCTGAAGCTGGAAGTAAGGAAAAGTTCAGAGAGGGTCATATAACATTTATGAACAATTTTAAATTTAAGGGGACTTTTTAGTATAAAATAGAAATAGCCAACTCAAAATGATGCTAGTAATATAACTCTCTTCATTCTTGTTTCCGAAGGACATCAAGGAAGGGTAAACACTGTTCAACAGTGGAATGTGTGGGCCCCCTTTTTTTTAAACCATAGTAAACATTTATCATATAATATAATTCAAATAATGGCATCAATTACTTAATTTAAAATCATTTCTCGTAGGTTAACTAGGTCAAAATAAGGATAAGTAGGGGCTCCAGTAACAGGGGTACTAAGTGGGCTTAAACCCCTTTGTTCTATTTTAGGGGTCTGAGGACTCTCTTAAGCCTTCCCCAGTATTTTCCCACATATATTCAAAACGCATATATAAAAATATTTAAAATTATTGTTTAACCAATAAACATCCCATTCTCACTATGGTTAATTGATATTTTTCAAGTAGTCTAATATACTAGAAAAAATATAAATATTTATCATAATCACCTGTCACCATCAGATTGGTAATTTAATATAGTAATATAATATTTTCAAATCACGATATATAATTGTAGTCAAAGAGGACCAGAAACTTGTACCGTATTTCCCTTACACTCCCTAAGAGTTTGTTTCGAAATACTTAAGATGCGGCCGAAGAAAGCGCAAGTATTTTTTATAGTTTTTATACAAGTGACATTTTTTGCCAAAATAAATCAAATATTTCTCCAGTAGCAACGTAGAGTTTAGTTTTATGCACATGCTAATATCAACAGATATATAATATATGTCAAAGATATCTTGAAATTTTGTCAAAACCTTTTCTCTTTATTTAAAAAGTTTTGACAACATTGTAGAACACACTTGACAGATATTTAAGATCTGTTGCTACTGGAGAAATATTTATTTTGGCCAAAAAAATGTAATGCTATAAAAACTGTAAAATTACTCGCGCTTCCTTCTGCCGCACCTCAACAAAGCTTTACACAATAATCTCCATAATATACCGGTAGACAATATACTTTATTTCTATTACGTTGAGTAAGTCACATGATGAGACCATCTCTGAGCTCTAAGGTCAAGCAGGCTTATAATGCAAGGGAAATATTGTTATTAACTTATTATTGTCAAACGTATTTATTGAATACGTATTTATATAGGGTCAATCTACATTATTTATACATACAATATTGTTAACATAATATTACTTTTAAATATTTAATTGTATGATCATTTTAAATAAAGTACTAAAATATAATATGACTGTCTTTTCCGTAAAAGTTTGGAATTTTTAAAGAAACTCCACCAGATAAGTTTTAATCCTACCCAATCAAGTTGGTATCACTGAAAACAACATCCTGTTTAGTCTTACTACTACTACTTTCTGAAGAAGATGCTATAATAGCATCGAAATATTGAAGAGTGTAAATATGTGTTAGTGTTTTTACTTTTATTACTTGTGTTCTATTATTTTCCTACTATTCTTTTATTTTATTTAGTACAAATTGTTTTTGCTCAATGCACTTTATTTCATACATAGAATTATTAAGAAAGTATTTCCCGGATAAATAACATTGCTACTTAAGAATAAAGCGAATTATTGAAAAAACTTTTATAGATACTCTTAAATTTGTATTATAGTGATATGTACATGCACACTGGTAGATAACGCTGCAAAATAACTGTGCTAATTTAGGATTATCAAAATTCTACTTTCTATTAAAAGAAATTATAAGCGTGACCTACTGACTGTTTAGGTAATACGCATATATGATAATTACTCTAATAGGGTAGGGGTGAGGAAGGAAGCATTTTAGAGGTAATCTGCCAACATTTGCGTGGAAGTAGAGTAAGAAACTATTTAGGAAAAAACACCCTCAGTAGATCCTACCGGGATTCGTACCCTGATTTCCCCGTCATAAAAAAAGTCAGGTAAACACAAGAGTGACGCTTTAGACCATCCGGCCACTTAAGCGGGTCAAATAATCTTTCCTTAAAAATAATAAATACCTAAGTCTTAATAGTATACCGAGATGTGCTTACTTTGCAGTTTATATTTTACTCGCATTAATACGAAATTAATCTTTAACCAAGATATGGTTAAACATTTTGATTTTCTTAAATATACTTTTGACGCGGATTAGAACATGATAAAAGCGTCCTTAAAAGTTCACGCCTGTCTACATTAGTGCATTTTTTAATTTTTTTTTTCAGCTTCAAAATATTTATTTTTACCATCGTAGTAGACATATAGTTGTAGTAGACACGCAGGTTAATTTTCCACATTTTATTTTATAGTGTATTTTCTATCCTATTTTTCCCTGAAATATAATTTATATATGCCTTATCTATGTCCCTGAGGTTTAATCGTTAATAAATCTTGTACTAAACGAATATACAACATTATATTAATTTAAATCAACATAGATAAAAAGAACATAAAAATTTTAAAAGACCTTTCATTTTCTCATTTTTCTAAATTTGTAATGATATTTCATGGAATTGTATAACTTGTAAAGCAGATCTCGGAAGATACTATGCAAACATTTTCAATGCCAACGTACAGTATATGATTGGAAATAAATATATTTTGCGGTAATATTGTGAGATTTGATATGAAGAATTCAATTTTTTTTAAAATATCAATATTCAATTATAGCTCTTTGTAATTTCTACATTTCCGACTAGTATTCAGGGAAGCAAGTATTAATATATAGCTAAACAATTTGAATTCCTAGTAAAGAAATAAGTAGTAATATGTATATATATATATAGCTCGATTGCGGGCTTATATTATGGAGGGGAGTAGGTCCTTCACTGTACATGCATTTTCGTGGAGAGAGAGTAGAAAATCATTCAGGTGAATCCATCCTCAGTACACCAGAACTATATTCGAACACAAATACCATAATTTTCAGTATAGTATATTGTAAGAATGACACCTTAGAACACGCGGCCACCAAAGCAGGTTAGAGTCTAAGTTGAATATACTTTTTAGTTTAAAATATTTACTAATAATACGAATTAAAAAATCTTTATATGCAACAAGAAAAGAGGGACTCGAGAAAAGAGGAACTTAAATCCATCCAGACACGTTTCGTGTGAAGATATGTGTTTGGTTTTTTTATATACATTTTACTTTGTTTAAGTATGGGTGGGGTCAGTTATGTTTTTTCATCTTTAATTTGTTCACTGTAAGCGTAGTTTCAAAACAGATCTAATGTTAAATAGTACAAATTACTTATGTCACAATATAAATATGTATTTTTATACCTCTGACCCGGAATAAGAAGTCAAGCTGATCTGGTTTGATTAGCCGGTGACGGGGAGGTCAATATCCTAGTCATGATTGGGTACTTTGAGGTTGTTAGTTTTAATTTATTTCTCACTCTTCTCACATGAAAATGCTGTTACATTAACTATACATTCTACCACACTTTCATAACTCATTAGTTTACATTTTCAAATAGTGCGTGGAGTTAGTAATACGCAGAGCGTAGGTTATTTTGTTTAAAATTTTGTTGAATAGTAGTTTTTAATCATACTTTTCCACAAAATACCTTTAAGGTAGGAGTGTAAGAAAAATAACTTAAGGTCAGTGTTTTAGCAGTTTTTATAGCAAAATATTAGTTTGATCAAACGAAATCAAATATTGCTCCAGTAGAAACATAAATATTAATTTTCTTCACATGCTGATATCAACAATTCTTGAATTTATGTCAAGGATGTCATAGAATTTGACAACTTTTCCTCTTTTTTTAAAATGTTTGTCATCTAATGGCGTGATGCTCTTGACAGATATTCATAAACTATTGATATCACGATGTGTAGAAAATTAAACTCTAAACTCTATGTTTCTCCTGGAATAATATTTTATTTATTTTGTCCAAACAAATGTTTTGCTATAAAAACTGGAGAAACACTGCCCTTAGCTGACGTTACCTAGACTATCACCTTAAAATAATTCCTTTTCTCGTTCAATACAAATCAATTCAGAAATGGTTCTGTATTTCAAATTCACGAAGGGAATAGAAACAAGCCACTATCTTAAAGTGCAAATCAATTCTTTGTTGTCGTCCTATTCTTTTTTTCGATGAAAATGACTTATGCACCATTGCGGGCAAGTGGGGGAAACTTTTTGGGTGAAGTGAAGAATCTAAGAAAGAATTACAGTCTTTTATTTTTTTTCCTTACCTCCTCGTCATCAAACTTTTCAATTTGCGGCTTCAGTCGGGGTGAATTAATTCCGCTCTCTTTACTTCTCAAAAAAAAAAAAACTCTTGAAAAAAAATTTATTTTCTTCTTAGAAAAGAGATTGAATAAAACAAAAAATATATATTTGAAGTCTTATGTTATTTTAAAGAAAAGATAAAGCTAACTGAATTTGGGACTAACATCAAAATCTGATTAATATGCCGTTTGGTTAAATTGAAAAAAAAAAAAATGTCTGTAAATACTGCTAGGTTGTTTCATTAGTAAGCTGTCTTTGCCATTTGTAGATTATTATTCTGCTAGAAATATTCTGTTATTAACTATTGATTTTACCAATTTTGCAAAGAATTGATTATTTTTTGATTTGGTGAAAGGTCCAAGAAGTAATCTTGAATTTAAAATAAACAAAATACTAATTTAAAATATTAAGTTTAACATGTAATACCAACAACTCTTCTAAATTATTTCTCATTTTCACAAGAATATAACTTAAATATTAACATTAAATCGAGAATAATTTTCAGATTTATATTAAATATCGATATTTTAACACTTCATATTATATCGGAATGGATTCTTAAGGTGGACCTACTTTAAAAACCTTTTTATTTAATATTCACTCAATCTCTCCTGATTGTATTTGAGCACAAACACCATTATTTCAGTATACCTCGTTGGCCTTGGGGTAAAGCGTTCTCTTCAAGATCCTGTGTTCTTGAGTTCCAACCCAACTAGAGTTTATGGACTTTTCTTGAGCTATAACAGCCCGTATTACAACTTCCTTGGGGGGGGGGGGGTTAAATTGGGGACCCCACGTCGATTGTGGCATGTAAAAGAACCCTGGAAGTTTTGTGAAAATACCTTTCTCGGCAAAATTGGTAGGCCCTTTCAAGCACGCTCGTATAAGTTCTCGTGTGCTGCTATTATCAGTCGGTTCAGAAATTGCACCTAAAATACCTCCAAATAAATAGAAATAAAATATATCATCGTTCCACATTTATGTTGACAAATTTCATCAGTAATCAAATCAAGCACGTATACATCTATAAAACACTCTTATTCAGAAAATGAGCAAATTTATATATTTATATTTCATTTTTTATATAATATTTACCAACAGGTTTTGAGCAGAGGTGAATTCTGGAGTAGTAAAAAATCCAATTTTCAAACTCAGTCAAATTCACTTAAGTCACATAGATTTTTTTTTTAGTAGTGTCTAGAAGTGTTATTATTGCCCCAATCATCCTTATACTAATAATAGTAGCCTGAAGTACCCGGCTTTACCCCTAAGAAATAGTTTAACTTTAAGGTATAAATAGTAAAAAGGACCAAAAAGAAAATTGTAAATATAATCAATTTACAAAAAAGGGTAATTAAAATGAGTAAAAAGTGTAAAAAAGATTAAAAGACTAAAAAAGGGTAAAAAGGTTAACAAGGAAAAAAGTATATAATTTTAGGATAAAAAGGAGCAAAAAGGGTAAAAAGTGTGTATAATCAATTTTTTAGCATTATTTACCACTTTAAATTACACTATTTACATGTTTATCCTTTTCACTCTTTTCGCACTATTTGCCCTTTCCAAACTTTTAATCCTCTTTTCATTTTTTTCTCTCTTTAATAGTTTCACCCTTTAGTCACATTGTGCCCTTTTTACCTTTTTGCCTCTATATCCCCTTCCTCCCTTCTATACCTTTGTCCTTTTTGCTATTTTTACGCTTTTTAGCCCTTTTACTTACGCTTTTGATATTATGAAATGGGTTTAATTTATTTCCTACACCTTTTAAAGGCTTTTTCCAGGAGAAATATTTTACGGTAAAGTGATTAACAAGGTCATAAAGGTTCAATATTATATCTATTCAAAGATTTGTTTTAAAAAAAGGGGTGAATAATTAGGGAAAAAAGGATTAAAAGTATAATACGTTAGAGCATAAAGTAAATCTAATAATAATAAGGGCTAAAAGAGGTAAAAACCACACAGAAAATTATTTTTTTATTATTATTATTATTATTATTAGCACAACGTCTTACTACCCATCCGGGCTATACGCATAAAGAAAAGTAGAGTAGAGTAAAATTCTTTGAAATCACTCCGCGTTGTTTTAAATATAAGTCCCTCTTTTAATGTCACAAAAGCTTCCCTCTGAAATAATGGCATTCACTCTTGATGTGTAAAGTTACGTAACACAGTTTGGAGAGTGGGAGGGGTGTCAAGCTAAATATATACTAGGTGTTACATCGTTCGGGGTCAAAAAGGTAAGAAAAAGGTGTTACGTGGTTTATGGATGACCCCTAACTTCAGTAATTTTAATATCCACTAAATACAATGTACTTATTCACAAATAACAACATAATTTGCCACCACCTGGGAGTGAATAGTAGTCCTTTAGATATCTGTGGCTTGGTGTTAAAAGGGCCAATGTCAAAAAATTAATTTTTCAGGAGAGGCTTTCAAAGATGTTGCTATTTCTTCTACAATTATTTCTCAATAAAATTAAAACGTTTGTGGCTTAGCATCCATCAAGCACACATATCATTAATACATATTTTAGTTTCAAGGTCATTAAGGACTTAAAGTTAGACATGACATTGGTCCTTGTTGCATAAAGGAATATAAAGAAATCAATACATTACCTTGTAGTCTACCTTTGTAATTACTCATCCTCGGAAACGGTTTTGTTTAAATTAGATTAGTATCATCTCTTGACCCTTCCTGGCTTCGATCCCGTGACTCACACTCGGCCGCATCTCAATCGGGCAGGATACCAATCATTCCTAGCAGTTGAGTTCTTATCTGCACGCTTGCTGCCTTGCCACCGTGACTATCTGAGCACGCGTGGTATTTTACTAATGTCACGCACGGGTTTATGCACCATTTGAGCCTCAATGGCCTGTGTCCCATGACGTCACTCTGTTGAAGTCGAGAGGAGCTTCAACACAAACGCTCTCCTACACCTTATTCATTGGTGCGTCTACCAGGTGAGTGGGCCATCTAATTCTCTAATATTGGAACCCATTGGAATATTGAGTGGGTAATTATTGATTTTAGTAGCCCAAGCTCTCAAATATAGGACGTTTTATACACTTGACCTTTATTCATACTCTAAAGTGCAAGATCAAGTACATGCACGATGAAAGGGAGATTGAGGTTCGGATCTTGGCTGAGTGTATTGAGGGTGGTTTTTCTAAAACAGTTTTACACTCTTCCTCCACGCAAATAAGGGTACACTTCCTATAACTATAACCTTCCCCATCCCTAAAATTATCAGCGTAATTAGTACATAAGCATGTAACCCGAACAGGTAGTAAGAGGTGGTGCTAAATAAAACAGTTTTGTCTAAAATTGCAAGTTTACAAAAGTGAGTTTTGGTGAAACATTTATTTAAAGCAAGTTAGTTTTGCAAAACTTCAATAAATGTTATATATCAATTGAATAATACCCAATTAAGCTATGAAGAATCTAATTTCTCAGGAAGAAAGTTGCTTAAATAAAATATATTAAGGTATATAAAACTAGATTTTAATATTTTGAGAGAAAGCTAGTTTGGTAAAAGGCTCTTCAAATATTTCACTTACTTCAGAGTCTTGGTTCACTTTCTTGTTAGTAGACATTTTCCTACTTTCATTCCTTATTTTGTGTGTGTGTGTGTGTATTGTCAAGATGTTGCTCTCTAGGACAATAGACGCTACGCTGAACGAAGATAGGAAGAAATAAAAGAGTACAAGAAGAGATGAAGAGTAGGCCAGCAAGGCCACGAGCGGGAAAAGATGCAGTGGATCAGTTGTGCGGAAATTGGCCTCTTAAAAGTCCGGCTGAATGCTTCTTTTCTTGTAGTGCCTTTCCACTTTCATGAGTCAGATGCCTCAACTGAGCGTGGAAAGGAGCTCTGGGGTTTCATCTACCCTTGGTCGTTCGAGAAAAAGATTAACTCGGCCATTTTTTTTATAACAGGGTGCTGGACAAATTGTGAACCACATGATGAATGAATCTATCGATTGGGCTCGAAAAATTTACAAACTTTTTGTAGGCAAACGGTTTTTTTCTAGTCACCAATTAAAGTTTAAATTAATATATTCTATGTTATGGTTTTTGCATCGTGTCTTACTACCCATCCAATATACCAACATTTAATTACACTGATGAGGCAGAAATATAAAATTCGAATTGAGATAAATTGTACCCGCGTTTGCATGTAGAGAAGAGTAAGCCATTTAAGAAACCCACACTTAATACCTTTCCGGTATTTGAGGCCATGTCTCTTTGTTACTACAAAAAAAAGGACCAGGTTGACGTTTAGTCCACGTGACCAATGATGCGGGCTATCTTAGGTTAGAGGAAAAATAATAACTTCCCAATATTTACATTTATTTGTATGTGTTTTGAAGATGGTTGGATAAATTGCGCGTACTTTGCTACACGTCATTGATAAAATATTTAAAATATTACATAAATTAGAAAAAACCAAAGAAATCAAACCAATTAACACATAAACTTTCTCTTGACATTTATAACTCCAAGATAAAACTTAATGTCAGCAACATTATAGTACTGATTTTTCGTTACTGTGAAGTACTCAAATGCGATAAGGCTCCCTTTATTGTGTATAGTTTACTATCCCTTAAACCAAGGCCGTAGTCAAGGGAGAGTTTTGGTGGTTCAAACCCCCCCTGAAATTTTACAAACAAAGTATATATGGCTTTATTTATGGTTCAAATAATATCAAAATTAAGGTACAAATACAAATTAAGGGGCTGTGTTACCATAAAAAGCACTTCAGAGGGCTTCTAGAATTTATTCTAGCCTTCGGCAATTGGAGGATGTGCCCACCAAACCCCCCGTGAAATTATTGGCTGGCTACGCCCTTGCCTTAAACATCCAAAACACTTAACAGCTTAAGAGAAATTAAGGAGTATAAGCTCACTAGATGTATTATGTTAAAAATATGAGATTAAAGAGTGACAAAATAAATCTATGATCGGACGTATCCTGAAAGATAAAATAGGGTTGCCCACTGTGCATTATTATATGTGTGTCATAATAAGAGCCTAAATTTTTTAAACGCTTAAACTAGTAAGTAAAAATGTATTTTATTTTATTTTATATAATACAATAATATAGTGTGTGTGTACAAAAATTAACTTGTTTGTATGATTCTGAATAATTTCTAGTCGCCAATGGCAACCATATTTTTTGATACCCAAATGTGATTGCATGTAATCAAATAAATCAACATCAATATTCGAATCGAAATAAAATCATCAGCAATGATATGAATGAAAACAGTTGACAATTTCTAAACGTATCCTATTGTTCAATACACACAGAAAATATTAGTATTGATTAGCGAAATAAATTAATTTACGTAATCTAAATTAATAATTAATTGTCAAGTAAAAATCACAATAGGCTCTTATTAAATACTTTATACTAGTAGCTATTAAACCATAAGAAAATAAGCAAAAATACTAACAAACATCAAATCTGAGACAAAAACTAATAAATTAATTAGCGCACACTAGATATAACTAGTTTTTAGATCACTCACGTCAATGAGCACGGAGTCTAAATGTCAAGATCATTTAATTTGGTTTGCCAGTGATGGGGAAGCTGGGGTTCGAATCTGAGATGAGTGTACTGATGTTTCTGTTCCCGAAATTGTTTTATAATTTCTCTTTGCGCAAATGCGAGTGCATTTTCTCTAAATCCTACATTCCTCATCCATATACCCACTTTTTCATGTTCACCACTTCTTACTACCCATTCTGACTATCCGTGTATCTACCCTAATGGGGTAAGGTTGCGTGAAGGTGGGGGAGTGTGAAACCATGTAGAAAAACTACCTCAGTTCGTTCAGGCAGGATTCGAACTCTAACCTCTCCCTGAATGGTAAATCAGATCAGATGATATTTTCGACCACCGATGAAGGTCCACTTAGGGTTTATAGCACCACGTCTTACTACTTGGTCAGATTATACACATATGAACTAATTACGCTAGTGAGTTATGGATGAGGAAGGCTGAATTTAGAGGAAGTGTACCCATACTTGCGTGGAGGAAGAGTTGAAAACAATTTTGAAAAAAAAGTACACATGAGCTGAATCTGAACCCCAATCTCCCTGTCATAGGCAGTTTAATTTGACATGAAAGTTACGCCTTAGACCATGCGGTCACTAAAGCAGGTTTTTTTAAATTAAACTAATTAATGTTTAAATATTCTGATTGTTTTTAGAAATGAAGGATACAAGGGAAAGTGGGGGAGAGTCACATTACACGCATTTTCCAGGACAACTTTAATATCTAAAGCCCTATAAATATCCCAAAAACACTTTTTTTTAAACTATCTGTAATTTAAATATGACAAAAACCTATTTTAAACAAAATACAAAATGTATTATAAAGGTATCATGATTGTATAGCATTAACTCAATTTGAGCTAAAATTGGACTGTCCTCATTTCCCCCCTGTACCTCTCAAATTAATCATATGCTCACTATCCCCTTGATATATTTTTTTAATCTTAACCATGGTCTCGACGCTAACGCACCTTGCAGACGACGTAACACGAATACCTACCCCTGCTTTTTGAGTTCCCTGAATAGAAGTTCAGGTCACCATGACGTGCTCCATTCATCTCCATCAGTCACCCACCATGAAATCCATTAACTGTATCGCGAGATAGCTCTGGCTATGGCACCTGCACGCAAACACTTGACACGCCAACCAGAAAACAATACAGTGTTTAACCCACGAGTAGACCTGCATCTGTAGCCTGACGCGTCAGGTTTACACTAGAATGGATTGCTACTAGGATTTCGAGATGCTTCCATATCTATTTTATTACATCCGCATCTGTGGTCTGACGCGTCAGGCTCGTAATAAACTGAATATCCAATAGAGCTCAAATTTCGGCTTGGTGCACTAGGGGTGATTTTGCCACATGATTTATCGATGGAGACTTCCACATTCTCCTCCTAGCTCTAATTTAAATGCAATTTCTTTAAGATAGCTCATCTCTTCTCTATCCACTAAATTAAAATCTTAATAACCGGTGTGTAAAATGTATTGATTAAAAAAATTTAGCGAAAATACAATATTGTTTTTTAATTTTGTATGTAGTTTTATTGATCCTGAATAATTTATAGCTTATCCCCAACTAATGGTCATTAAATTAGGGAAAATCATGGATATATTTACAAGGAACATAAGAGCTTTACTAATTCAACTAATTATAGCAGAAAGCAGATCTAAAATATATAAAAGCAAAATAATATAATAAAGCAAAGCTTACGAAGAATGACATTGTCGCTTAAAAGCAAAAGAGTTATCATACATAAATCTCAAATAAACGGAGCACAAGCTCTACTCGCTCGCCTCCAGTATATTACACAGCAACTATACTGGAGGAACACGCACAGTCTATATGAGACAATTTTTTTTAAGTTGTGGTTTAAGGGTTCCACTTATAGTCAAGATTAAACTGCCACAGAATTTATCCTTGATCTAAGGATATCAAAAACCAAATCCTTTCAGGACTAAATCCCAGTGAGAGTCTTGAAGAGACAAATAAAAATAATCTACCTTAAGGATGACAGCTGCTTCAAGTAGAGCTCTGAATAATGACGTCCCACATCTGAACTATAAAAGCCAAATCTACCATTTACTTAGAACACGTTAACGAGTTAGCAATTTAGAGTGACAATTTACTTTACATAATCAACATAATATATCCTTCAAACAAAATGAAAATAGAATATAAAAGAGAAACAATTAAACTTTGGTGCGTGTGGCCACGCCCTACTACAGTTATAAGAACGAAACTACATGTACTTGTCGTCACAATACTTTGTGATTCGTACAAATTGAATAACTGACAAAAATAATACATTTAACTAATCTTTACATTGAACTGCAAACATACATAGCTGAAAAATATACAGGCTTAAGTCCCCCGTCTACCTCAACGGCTATTTTTACTGGCTTTAGCACATAATAATTGAAACACTAAAGATTAAGACTCTCGCCAACTGAGGCGACAATAAATCCAGAACGATATTGATAAATAAGATTATAAAGTTTAGGATGAAACTTCGTTTATGATACACACTACAAGGATAGATAAATCCATTTTATATTCTATCACCCACATCTTCTACTATTCTAGCTCTACCATAAAATGGATATTCGGTATCTCGTCGAAACCCATCCATCGTTGGCTGGGAGTCTTTCCCCCCGGTCTTCCTCAAGACGAGTCGGTGTGCTCTACTTCAAGCATAAATGGAAAATCGAGTCTCTTGTTAAAATACTGGTAAACATCATATATGTATGCCTAAATTGGGATTTAGGTGTAAGGGGTGTTGAAATGACGGCATCAAGGCTAAATCAGCGTCGACTGCGAGCACCTATAAACAGTTCAAATTTATGTAGTCAAGCAACGTCATGGTTTGGCTGGCTGCACTTCTCCACTCGCTGTCTCCCTCGCGCAGGCGCAGTGTTCCCAAACCTCGGTGGGCGCTCGAACTGTCGCTATGGCAACGGCGGATGGTTGAGCGACGCCTGTCCTTCATGTGGTGAATGCCCTTTAGCTTGTTAGAGGAAATATACCATATGAGTAAAGAAAATGGTGATGAAATATAGTTTTGAGGGGGTGAACTGTATATTTTCTAAAGTGATAGGGTTAGCTGGTGTTTGGTGATCTGTGTCATACCAATGCTACATTTTATATTATGATAATATTATACAACCCAGCCGAAGGATTTTTTCTGATTAATAAAAATCCGTAGTTCAGCTTCCTTCAGAGTGGCAATAAAGCCACTAGTCCTTTGTTGATTGTGGTATGTAAAAGAACCTCGTAAGGTATGTGAAAATAATTCTCTGGCAAAATTGGTAGGTACTTTTGAACTTGCTTGTAGAAATTCAGCGTGGAAGGCAACGGGGGAGCACATCATTTCCTTAACTTCTCTAGTACATGCTTTAAAATTTAAATTTAAACTTTTTAACTCGTCAGAATTTTCTCCTATATTTTTTGAAAACAATAATAAAAAGTATCAAATCAATTCATAAATAATCCGGGATTTCTAGACGTCAGTAACTCTTCTCAGTGCTCACCTATATAGCACCCTTAGAAAATAGTGTAGCTTGACTAATGTGATGTAAGATATATTAAAAATAATAAGTTGAAAAATAGTTTGAAATAATTTAGGAGTTAAAAATATTAGATACAGTTAAAATAAAATACGTTTTTAAATAAGCATAAATACAACCGCTAGATCATCATCATGAACAGCTTCAAGCCACTAGCCGGGTCTGTTTGGAACATTGGCCTCTCCACCGCCTCCTTTTCTCCCACCACCTCTCTCCATCCACCTTGGCCCAGTCCTCTCCTCTCTCCTCCACACTCCTTCTCACTCCCTATCAGCCATCCCTTGGTCTTCCTCTCGGCCTCCTACCACCCCCACCTCCATATCCCACATACTCCTGGTCATCCTTTCCCTCTCCATTCTTCTCACATGGCCAAACCACCTTAGTCGTGCCTTCTCAATCCTGTCCTTGACTGGCTTTTCCTTTACTATTCCTCTTACTGTCTTATTTCTCATCCTGTCAAATTTCGTAATATCGACTCAAAGGTTGGTAATGATATGCGGAAATAATTCTTAAAAAAACCAGCTTTACTTCATCTTCTCTAAATTCTGAAAGAGCGCCTTGAAACATCCTAGAAGGAATATTTTTTCTAATATAGGGTGAACCTAAAATTGCCTGTAGCGTTTATTATTTCAGGTGATGTCTTAAAAAAGTGACCATACCATTTTTTTTCTATGCTTGTTACTCATCGCCACCTGCAAAAAAATTAACTCCAAATAAACAGAAAAGGTCTGAATTCAGGAGACACAAGGATACATATTGTTTATCACTGTGCAGACAACATCCGGACGGGTGAACACCCGGAACTTGTGAAGGGGGCCTAATAAAGACTAATGAACACTTGGAAACATTAATTGCCAACTTTGATTGGAAACTGTTTCCCATGTTTGCCAACAGTTCCTAAACTTTTTCCTGTGTATGCAAACAGTTTGCAAACTGTTGGCAAACATGGGAAACAGCATGTTGGGAAACATTGTTTTGCGTCCAGACTACAATGATGAAACATTATTTACCATCCAGAGTTCAGTTGGATGAAATCTGTCTGCAGGAGAAGATGCTGCTATGGCTTGTGTTTAAGAAATTAGAGTGTTCTCTTCGTAATTACACACGAAGAGCTTTTAACTTTTTTTCTACTTCATTCGAACCAACTGAATACTTTTCGCCTATTTCATTATAAACATCCCGTATTTTTACGCGACTTTTATAGTCCATGGATGTCACATCCCTCAACAATGTGTTTGTATGAAATATTTATATAAGTTCCATTGTCTTTTCGGTGGATCACGACATGACAAACCAGGAAGTGATGTAATCTTTGTGAACAGCAGAAACAAACTGGTCCATATTGTTTGTTGCCGGGAATATTGGCAAACACGTCTAGACAAGCATACATTGCTTCTGGTTACCCATTTGAAATGGATGACAAGAAACATTATTCCTTCTTGGAAAACACTACTATTAGTTTCCTAAAAGTTTGCGAACTGTTTCCAGGGAATTGTTTCCTAATACGTACTAACTAGGCTTTTTTAAAATTCACAGAAGAAAATCCACGAGCCCAGCTGGATGTGAGTGCTTGCAGCATCATTCAACCAAACACAGGCCTGGTGCCGCTACAATTCAATAAATCCTATCCGCTTCGGTGGCCGCCTGGTCTAACGTGCTACTCCTTGAAGTAGGCTAGACTTCCGATGACGGGGAGATTGAGGTTCGAATCTCGGTTGGGTGTATTGAAGGAGGTTTTTCCAAAACAGTTTTCCACTCTCCCTCTACACAAATGCGGTTACACCTCCTATTAATATAACCTTCCTAAAATCTAACTCCATTAGTGTAATTAGTGAATAAGCATATAACTCGAAGGGGTAGTAATACAAGGTGCTAATAAAAAACAACTAAATTGGCAGCTGTCAGAGTTAGATGAACAAAAGTAACATTAATGTCGAACCTCTTATATTTGTGATGGATTAGATAGCAAGGCTATTATATTTGTTAATTACGATTATAGCCGCATCTAAATATCATATTCTTTATATTGAAAAATGATACCTGGACTCGGGAATCGAAACCGGGACCTTTGGCTTAGTAAGCCAATGGTCCAATCACTGAGCTATCCATGAATCGTCCCGTACCCAGGCTCATTCTCCACTCATATTTTAAGGCAGAGTCTGTGATGGACATGCGAAAATCGTCGGTTTAATAAGCCAAAGGTTAGGCACACCCTAATGAACTGTGCCGATCACGCCTATGATATTGACGTTTTATGTTCCCATGAACTCAAAAAAAGGTAGTTCTTACAATTCTGTCTTTCACTGGGGCTACAGTCAAACTAGTTTGATAGATTTAGTTCAAATTTGATATTTAGATGTTGTAATATGGTCTTATCTTTAGACAGAATCGTCATTTTGAGTCTATATCTAAAAGTAATTTAAAAATTACTGAATTTGGATAATTTGATTTGTTTTAAATGGCGTTAACGATTTTGTTTAAAATGTATATCTGTTTAGTGCTATACATAATAAATATTATTATTTATATTATTATTATTATTATTATTATTATTACGCTAATGTGTAATGGTAGGGTGATTGTGAGATGAAATGGAGGACCTACAGTTTTACGTAGAATCCGAACCACGGTGGAGACCTGGCATTCAACATATGCTTACACTATTAACTTAGAGTGGGAAAGTTATTTCATTTTTTTTTTACTGAGCAAGGTTGGTAGCGCTGAGTAGTGGGCAGGGTGTCAAACCTGCCTATACATAGATATACATCTGTCACTTTTGACTGTTGAGGGTTTTCCGTCCTTCGTATTGGTTGCCAGTCGGTCGCCAGAACAGGTTAATAAGCAGCTTAGAGGAAGATTGACTGTCACGCTTATTGATTCTCAAGAAAATCACAAATGAAGAAATTATCGAAAAGTTTGCCACATCAAGTACACAGAGAAAAAAGCTTCTTCTGTTAAAAATTCCCTGTGCTTAAAGAATTTATTCTCTGATCAATCTGTAGATTTTTTTTCAACCTAGAGTTCATTTTTTTATTCAATTATTTCATTCAATCTGAATTTTTGAATTTTTTTATGAATGTAAAAAACTATTTTCATACAAAAGGATAAGGTAAAATATTTATTTTATTTATATGACATTCAGAGTTTTTCAAAACAACTATTTTTACAATACTATAGTTATTTTCATTCGCAGAGTGTAAGTAATATCATTTTATACATGAAATTGCTCTTGGAAATTTAACTGTTCATTTTCCTAGCTAGATTTTGGGGGGGTGGATAGTTTTTTTGGGGGGGACTTGAGCCATTGGACTTGGGGGAGATGGGCACCCCTGAAAAACATAATCATTCATGTTTGTGTTTCCAAAAAAAAACTTTTTAGGGTAGTTTTATGAAATGGTTATAACAATTTGTTCTTAAATTTTATATGATTATAAAACTAATTTACAGTATTTTTTTAGGGAAACTTATTTAAGTACAGCTTACTGATAGCTTAATTTTAAAAATTGTTTACTAAAATGGGCAATATGGCAGGAAGAGTAGTCTGAAAGGCCTTTTTCCTTGTAGAATTCTACTATAAATTAGGATTTTGATAGGAAAAAAGACCTTCCACTCATACTTCCTACCATGAATGGATTTTATGTACGATTGTGTCTTACCACTTATATTTTAAATAAACGCTTGTATGGTTCTACCATTTTTTAGTGTAAAAACTATTGCTATCATTATCTAGGGGTGGATTATAATTATTAAAAAAATTAAATCAATAGATAATACTAAGCATCTTGTATGCATATTTATCAAAATATTACTACAGTGAATGATTAATTTTACGTATTTAGAACAAGCTATTAAATAAAAATAAATCATTCTTGAACAAATTGACAATAAAACTGAGTTTCACTGTCTCAATGTGAGCTACTCGGTAACAATATAAATAAAATATTATTATTATTAATAATATTAATAATAATAATAATAATAATAATAATAATAATGTACTACTATTATTAATATATGGTTCAAGCAGGTTAGATCACGCACTGGAAAATCAAGAACATATTATTATAATTATCTGTGGCTATTTCTGAGTGGCTTAAGGCTTGCATTGTACTTAGTTGCATTTTATAAGGAAATCCGGGTTTGAATCTTAGTTGGATGTATTCAGGGTGTTTTTTCTCACTGGAACTTTACCATGAGTTTTTTTTATCCTACCTCCACGCTAATGCAAGTATATTTTTATATCTGATAGGGTGCCTCACATTTAAGTCCTAGTCTGAGCTGTTAATAAGTCTTATGCTAATTTAAAACATATTTAATAAAAACCTAAAAAGTATCTTCCCCAAAATTAACAAATTGTTGTATAATTTTTCTTCTCTTGGTTTTATGTTTTTGAGTATAGTTTTTAAAATGTGTTTAACTTCTTATTTGATCCCTTGCTATCAAATTATGTTTGCTATAGGACCATTCCTGAACAAATGACAGCATTTAAAGTGTTGTTTAAAATGGAAGTTCCCACCAAAATAAAATCATTCGACGTGTAACTTTTTTTAAAAAAGTATTTTAATAAACTTATCGATTAGCTTGAATATTAAAATCAGGGCATTTAGATTCATAACTCGTCATTTTAAATGGTGATTTAACCACCTACCCTTTATTTTTAGTCAAATACCCCTATAAGTGTATTTGTCCTCCAGCTATTCAGTAATAAAGATAAGCAGTGGTGGATGTAGAAAAAAATTGACGGGAGGGACACCATGATATAAATAATCATGTTTCTACCTTACACTCTTCTAAAAAATTTCAAATCTATATGTGAAAATTAGATTAATGTATAAAGCTACATTATAGGTATAAAAGCGTTTGTGAGTGTGCTGATAAATAATTAACTATCTTAGTATAAATGATAAGGAATATTTTATTTGATTAGATGTTACTTATTACCAAACCTAATATCAAGTTGAGATAAGAGACGAGAACAGGTTCACATAAACTCTAATTTAAGTTTTCGTGAATGTTTTCTATAACAAGGGCGGATCCAGGCCTGTTGTCAAGGGGGGCGATTAGTTTTTATAAGGTTCCTTCAAATATAACTTCAATAATTTTGAATAATCAAGATTTCTATTTATAATAATTTGAATAATAATAATAATAATGCTACTTTATACAAATAATTTTAATTTATAATAATAATTATTATTATTATAGATATATCCCAATGTTAATACAAAACCATAAAACAAAAAGTCACTGTCACAATAAAAGTAATAAATATGTACCGGTATGGACCTAAAATGTTTTAATATGATAGAAAAAATTATTTTAATATAAATAATTGTCTATCAACGTAATAATCTATTTATTGTAGGGTTTTAGTTGTAAGCCACTTAATTGTCTGCACATTAGAGCTAAGTTGAAAGAGTTATTGATTAGGTCATGAAAGAGTTAGCGCTAGGGAGATGTCAGTCATTCTTTACAACATTAAGGTATTATATTCAATATTTTTGATTATTTTCTATGCACGGGGGGAGGGGTGACCACCTCTTCTCCCTGGATCTGTCACTGATACTTAAAACCTCTCCAGGCATTATCTCAATATATTTACTGAGCATGGCCAAACCATTGAGTTTTCAACAGCTACTCGATGATTGGGAAAACCGATTCAAATCTGTAAGCTTTCGTTTTGGACTATCGACTTTTTCGGATTTCTGTATCGATAATTCCCTCCATAGTTTCAATTATCCATGAAGTGGATGGAAAAACAGAATCCGTATGCTTTTGCTACGTCCAGTAAGTAGGCTATCTCTTCATCTGTTAATTTTTACTTTCTCTCTATCTTACAGATAGAGAAAGTATAGTGATCGTCAAAAAAATCGAACTCGAAATTTTGATGAATCTTGACGTTTCATGACTCCCTGAATCCGAAAAAGTGGTTTTTGAATTTCCGTCTGTATGTCTGTCTGTACCTCCAACTAGAGCCTAAACTATTTTACCGATTGAGCTAAAACTTGATATCTAGGGTTTTCATATGATTGCCCCGAGGGGTTTTTGGAATTGGATATCTACCCCTAAAATTAAGGGTAGTTTACTGAAGGGAAAAAAGAGAAAAAGTC
>CABFWB010003290.1:68997-82710 GCA_902151455.1 Timema bartmani
TCTTAGGTGGACAAAGATGCGCCTCTTTTCTCATTGATTCTATATCATTGTATATTATTTTATGCGTGTTCTTATGTGGAGTGGTGATGATACAATGTACATTATTCCGTTCAGAAATCTTACGAGTTTATAGAAAGAGGGAATTCAAACGATTGCTGTATATTTTTCGGAAATTGACAGGGGGGAGACCGCGTCTCAGTTTTCCAACCCTAAATCCTAGGCTGGAGATGAGAGTCTATTATTGTTTGTTTTAAATGTTTTTCATGTTAATATTTTAACTGATAATATGTTTGTTTTCTGTACAATACCTATTAGGCACATTCCAATTACAATTGTCACACTTTTTAGCATTTAACTAGCTATAATAATTATTATTATAATTGGGGTATTTAGCGTACACATTCTGAATCGATTGATTATATCAACCCACGACTTACAAATTAACTTAAATCTAGAACAGACACAACACCTAGTCCCGGTCGTTAATTCATTACCATAGATGTGAAAACCTACATTTCACTAATGATACATTTTTTGGCCATGCTGGGATTCTAACCCAGGTTCCTTTGCTCAGTATGTGGACATGTTACTAACTGAGCAAAGGTGTTGGACTTAAATATTGCTAAATATTAAATTCGAATACCGTTTGTAAGGTTTGCGAAGTTGAATTGAATTGTTAAGAGCATTATTATTTGAGCTTAAAGATTTGTCGATCAGAAATGGACATAACTACTATAAACATTCACACAAATAATAAAATAAAAACAGATCTAATGTAATAGATTTAAAACAATATGAGCACGTGTCGTGTGGTATATGAGTAAGTAATAATTAATGAGCAATGGAATACAGAGTGAAAAATTTGAAGATAAAATGCCCCTCCCCAATCCCCTAAAAAAAACCTCTCGCCCTCATTGAACGTCTTCTTTGTCTTTTCCTTTCAACAGAAATACACATCCTAAAAGGTAGCAGTCTTACCTTGACGTATTACACTATGGTCCTGGCCATGAAGTTACTTGGGGAAGGTGGCGTAAGAAGATACACCAAATTAAACTGTTGAGCTTCAACTTCAAATTGTGTTGAGAGAATGGGATATATAGTACAGTAATTTAAAAAAAAAAATTTTTTTTGTCTAAAGGGTTGTGTTTATTAAGGTCTACTCTGTAATTTAAGCACCTGCATCTAGGCTTGAACGTGCTTGGTAAATATTTTATTTTGAACCAAACAAGATTTTTGCTTACAAGAACTGCATAAGCTATGATCTTAACTTTGGGTTCCCTTGAATGTTTGTTTTAAGGCGACTTGCCCTTTTCATTAGGCGTGGAAATGCATAGCCATGGGAACAAACGGTTATCTTCAAGCATTTTTTATTGTTTTGCAATTTTATTTTCGGAAACGGTTTGTTCAAGAATAGAAGTATGTTTATTAAGTTATACTATAATTTTAACAGTGATCAAATATCGATAAAATTGATATTCTTAAATAGAAAACTGCCTGCTTCATAACAACAAATAAGAAAATGTAGCAATTAATAAACATCGATACATTATCTTAGAAGGGGCGTGGAAAACATTTAACACAAAGATTTCACTCGTTCTCGAGAAAACTGATATTTCCAAACGTAGAATTTTTCCGCAAGACCTGTCCGGTAGTTAGCGACATCTACGGTTTCCGTGATCCATCTGTTCTTGTTGGCGCGGAAGGATACTTTGGTCGGTTATGAAGCCACGCCACGCCTTTCACCCTCCCACCCACCATCCCACAAAATAGGTTTCAGACTTGCACTCGACAGGGCCAAGGGCCTCAAGTCATGTGGGGATAAAGGCATGTTGTTAAAAAGCGTATAAGCTAAGTCCCTAACATACCAATAAAACCAAAATTCCATCATCACAAACGTAACAGACAGTGGTTTTTTTTACTGACGAAAAGGGTTTTGGTCTCGTTATGTAGGAACACATGGATTACTGTCTCTACCTTCATTACTATGCCGGGTGGTTCCTTTTGGTTTTTAATCCTTTCGTCCTGGTCCTACCTTACATATAAAAAAAACAGTCCTTGTTGACCTTGACTTTGAGGGCAAGCCATGGAACATCTGCCCTTCATTATTATGACTTCCGCTCTTGGCTGTAAACAGCCGATAATAGAGCCCTCAGCAGCTATCAAAATAAACACGCCGCTCTAACGCTACAGGAACCACGAGGGTGAGACAGTCGAATGTAGACCTTTTATTACTATTACTAATGCTTGTCTATCAGCTATCAGTATAGGGGGACGTGAGAAAAAGACAGTATTTTGCAGTTTTTATAGTAAAACTTGTTTTTTCCCCAAAATAAATCAAATCTCCAGTAGAAACACAAAGTTTAATTTTCTGCGCGTGGTGATATCAACAGTTGTTGAATATCTGTCATGAGCATAGCGGTATTAGATGACTAACTTTCTAAATGAAGAGCAAAGTTCACTAAATTCCAAGACACCCTTCATAGATATTCAACAACTGTTGATATAATCATGTGAAGAAACTTAAACTTTATGTTTATACTGAAGCAACATTTTATTTATTTTGACCAAATAAAGTTTTGATATAAAAACTGAAAAAAAAAACCATTATATTTTCTCGCATCCCCTACACCTCCACCAACCTCAAGGCGACTGCCTTGGTCAGCAAGAAAGTATCTATCGCTGTCAGGCCACAAGGCTTATCTCTTTTTGGAACTACTTCTCTATTCTGTCTAAGCTTATACTGCCTTTATCCTCTCGCACACAACACCTCTTTGTCATGGAATTAAAAAGAGTGTAGAGAAAACTACGTAACTTCTTATCTCAAGGTAAAGAGGAAAGCTCTTTGCTAGTTCTCAAACATCTTAAAATATTCTGTTTTGAGACTATAAAAAAATTACTTCCTTCATAGGAAGGCTAAATATAGAGCCCTTTTTCATCAAGTCTATTTTCATAGCTCAAAAAATATGCTTAGAAATTTGTTGAAAAAGAGCTAATATAATATTTTCACGCATTTTTTTCTATTAATAAAACTCAAAATTTAGGGTTGTTAAGGAAAAAGAGCCCTGTTAGAATCTCTTGACCTTATTTTGGCGTGAACCATATTTTGTAATAACGCATTGTAGATTTAAATACTGCGCTAGGTGGTTAGACAGACAGATGGCATTGCGATAACCACTTTATAGGGTTCAGTGGGTCATGAAACGTAAACATCCATAAAAATCTCGAATTCAATTATTTTGATGTTCACAATACTTACTATCTCCAAGGGGTAGCGGGAAAATAAAGAAAGAACGCGTAGTATATAGAGTTTTCATAAGATAGATTGGATACAAAGCCTGTTGCTGACTCTGGACTGCGCATGTGCGGCATGTGGCAAGGCCCATTAGGAAAAGAGACCATGGCAGTTGGTCACCACCCGAACATTTGATAATTATTTCTGACTGACTAAGCCATCGATCACCATAAAACCATCCCCTATGGTGAAGGTAAAAGTAACGCTTAAAAGAAACAACTATAAACAAATTGTTTGTTGTGAACGTTTTGACTGTTTAAGTGACAGCTACTTTACATATGGGCTTGCAGATTATTATCGTATGGCTTACGGATAGATTAAATTAGATTTGTTAACTTTTGTTAGCTGTCAAATGAGGCTATTTGTAAGGAATCAGCTTCGACTCCACTAGCGAGAAGTTGATACATATTCTAGGATGGAAAGAAGATAGAATAGTCAAGAGGCATGCATTCATATCAATATATTCTTTATTATTATTATTATTATTAGCACCGCGTCTTACTACCCGTTCGGGTTGTACGCACTTATGCTAATGTGCAATGGTAAGGTGATTGTGAGACGAAATGGAGGACCTACAGTTTAACGGGGAATCCGAACCACGGTGGAGGCCTGGCATTCCTCACATTCACAAGTTGTGGTTAATACACATCCTGCCATTGGTGAATGAAGGATTTGGCAATCAGATAAATCTGTGCCGGGACCGAGGATTGAGCCCCTAACCCTTAGCACAGAATACTGACACCTTACCCCTAGACCACCAGGTCACCTATATACATATATATATATATATATATTCTTTATTGCATTCCCCAACAATTTCTTCGGCGCATTCAACCAATTCTTTCATGGGACGAATGCACTTGAAAAACGGGAGGGGGATAGGAAAGTGAAATATGTTCTAAATTTACGCCTCTATGTTATCACTCAATAACGAGAAGAATTATACATTTGTTTCCCTTATATATATATATATTTATTTATTTATTTATCAACTTAACTTACTATTCGTTTGGGTTGTCTGTACCCTTATGTACTAATTAAGCTAATGGTTTCCGGGATTATGAAGGCTATATTCATAGAAATTGTACCCACATTTGCGTGGAGGTAGAGTGGAAAAAAGATTCAGGGAAAACTACTCTCAGTACACCCGATCGAGATTTGAACCTCGAGCTTCCTGTCATTGGCTGTCTAGTCTACTGTGAGAGTAGCGCGTTAGACCATGCGGCCACAGAAGCGGGCTACATATAATTGAGTTTTTATAGTGGTATCACGGTAAAAAGGTAGGTTTAGAAAATACATTAATAATAACTGCAGTAAAGACAAGAAAAAGTGACATTATTACTTTTTTTTTAGATAATGATACTGTCCATCAAAAGTGACAGCTGCAGACCATATGAATTGAAGTAAAAGTATATAAAAATTGTTTTGGTAGATTTGGTGTCTAAGTTTCTTCCTATTTGAATCTGACTGAACCTTCTCCATATCCATCCTACCCCAGTGCTTTTAGAAAGGTTGTCCATAAAAATGACAATACACAACCGGTCACTTAATTATAAAACACCCGCTTTGGTAGCCGCCTAGTCTAACGTACTACCCTCGTCTTAGACTAGACTGCTGAAGACGTGGAGATTGGGGTTTGACTCCGGTTGGGTGCACTGAGGGTGGCTTTCCCTAAATTGTTTTCCACTCTCCCTCCACGCCAATGTGGGTGCACTTCCTTTATATTACGCCTTCCCAATCCCCAACACATTAGTGTAATTAGTATCTAGTTGTATAAGCCGAACTGGTATTAAGACGCGGTGCTAAAAATAAAAAATAAAAATTCCAAGCCCTCTTAAGGTACCTTAAGACCTTTTTGCGTACACACCAAGCTAAAAACATTTATAAACCTCGCAAGTTGAAATGGATGGACTCGAAAAAGTTGAAAACTGTACTCTATTCATTTGTAAAGACGTGCGAAGATTTTTTTTTTTTGAAAAGGCAAAATAGTAAAAATACTTTTTAACATATTTCTTTTTTAAAAGTACCTATGATGTTAGTAACACGGGGGGAGAAATGACTATAATTACCGTAAACTTGTTTCTGCGACACCAAACCACAAACCATTTCTTGCGAAATTAACAGTGTCTGCTGCACGCCATGAAAAGATGTAAGTCGGTATGAGGTTTTCTCCAAGACTATCTTAGCTTCCTTGCCGTAATAGTATATAGGGAGTACAATCTCTCATGGCACTGATATAAATACTTTAATAAATGTAATGTTTGTTGATTTTAACAATAGGTAAAGTAGCTCAGTTTTATGTTAGTTTTTTTCATGTCATCAGTTTCCCGACTCGTTTGATGCAATCCTCCATTCCTTACTATCTTGTGCCAATATCTTCATTTCTACATACTTATTAAAGCCCACATCTTCAAATATCTACTTTTTATCTATGCTCTCCTGCGCAATTTTTACCTACTACTGTACCCTCCATTAACAAATTAGCCAATCCTGTATTCCTCAAAATGTACCCACTATCTCTCCTTTTTTATAAGATTTTTCCATATACTTCTTTCATTTCCTATCATTTCTAGAATCTGATCAATATGCATTTTATCATTCCATCTAACATTTAGAATCCTTCTGTTGCACAATATTTCAAATACTTCTATTTCACTTCTTTCCAAGCGTCCAAGCTTCATTTCCATAAAGTTATGTGCTCCAAACATACATTTAAAAAAAATCTTTCTCATTCTAAAGTCAATATTTGATTCTAGTAGCCTAGGCTTCTTTTTTTTGAAGGAAGCTCTTTGCTCTTGTGCTATTCTGATTTTGATATCCTCTTTGCTTTACACATCTGTTATAATTTTACTTCCTAAATAACAAAATTGACCTACTCCCTCTATTGTATCTACTCCAATTTTAATATTTAGTGAACTATCATTGTTGTCACCTCTGCTAATCTTAATAACTTTTGTTTTGCTTATATTTATACTCAAGCCAAGTTGTTTTCCCAATAGTGTATTCATTCCATTCAGTATTTCTTCTACGTCCTCTCTTTTTTTTAAGCCAAAAGAACAATACCACCAGGAAACCTTAACATTGTTATTCTTTATCATCGCATTTTTATTCCTAACCCAAACTTTTCATTTACCACCTTCATTGCTTTCTCAACATACAATTAAAATAGAAGAGGTGATATACTGCAGCCTTGTATCACCTCCTTTTTAATTTATTTGTATCTTTTGTAATCCCCCTTTTCTTTCTTTAATATTAACTGCACCTTGACCTGACATGATTTTTTAATTTTAAATAATGAATATTACCGGCTTAACGGCGGTATAAATACTGATTTTACAAATTAAAGAACTATCAAATGTGGATTATCAATTACAGGGGATATACTTCTAAAAATACTAAGATAACGTCAAATACTTTTGAGTTTCAAGACTATATTGATTACTATTCTAGTCTCAAATAAATTTATATCTAAAATAATAGATTGTATAGCCACCTGATTCTTGTAGAGATTATAAATAAGTCTTCTGTCTTTATATTTTGGTCCTCCATTCCTTAAAATTTAAACATCTTGACCCACTTTACATTATAAAAAGTTTTTTCTTTCCAAATCAACAAATGCCATAATTAGTATCCTTATTTCTCTTGATCCGTGCTTCTATTATTAGTCGTAAGGCCGAAATCGCTTCTCTTTTAACTCTACTTATCTGAAACCAAATTGATCTTCCTTAAAGTCTCTCCTACTTTTTATTTCCTCTAATTCAAGTTAATGATTGAGGGGGTTGGCGCAAAAACATGATAACTTTCACAGAATTAGATGGGATATTTTCACTATTTAAACGGCTATAAAATCTGTAAATCTACCTATAAAAAGTAAATAAAATACTCGTCGATATTAGCTATCTTCTAGGTCTTTACTGACTATAAAAACAACTTTTAATTCAAGAGGTAAACTACCAGAAACCCATGCTAACACATTTTTTTCATAAACTGTGGGTGATTGTGTTTTTGCCCCGACCCTCTCAATTTTGGCCTACTACTCAACTTTTTTTCCATCGTGTTTAGTACTCGATCAGGTAGGACCACCACGAAGAAGGGTGGAAGGGGGGGGGACTATTGGTACAATGGTACCGGGTCCAAGATCTAAATTCACAAATTTAAAATAAATGTAGAAGGTGAAAGAAAATACAAAATAAATTGTCTAACCATATTAAAGGCAGTCCTACCGCTGAGATTTCCCATGAAGGAACTTACAGGCATCTATCACCGTTATATACTTGGTTCGGTATAGTCTTGTCTTTCTTTTCAAAGTGTTTGGAAGTTTCACGATTTCAAGTTTTGTACTGAAATTAAATTTGGCACAAAGAGAGTCTGGCAGTAAATACAATTCAATTTAAATCTTAGTATTTTATCATGTGCGAAACATTTCAGTTTTCAGTTACATAATAATTTTCGTACATGGCTTTTCTTTTGTAAAAGTGGAAATAAGATTTGTAAAAATGTACAAACCTAGTTGATCACTGGAAGAGGAATCAGAGGGAGAATTTCCCGCTGGAAATAATTTGTACGCCAAACCCCTTGACTGGAATAAACTCCTCCTTCCCTTGGAATAAACTTAACCCCCTCCTAGATTTATTTATCTTTCATCTGATATTTTAGCATAGCCTTCACTCGAATATACTCGCGCCCCCCGCTTTAGATTTATTTCAGTCTCCTCTGATGCTCTAGAATATGAAGCCCCCTTGACTGGAATAAACTTGCCCCCCTTTAGATTTATTTCACTCTCCTCTGATGTTCTAGAGTATCAAGCCCCCTTGACTGGAATAAATTTGTCCCCTTTTAGATATATTTAGCTCCCATCTGATATTCTTGAATATGAATCTGAAATATGGCCTTATATCAAACTTCAAGTAGCTTCTAGAGGCATCCAATTTTCAAACAATTGCTGGAAGAGGTTCGAGGCAAAAGAGATATATTTTTTATAAAGGTTTTCTTCTAAATAGATTCAAGAAACATTCAAATAAAAAATAAATCTGGAGGACGGCTTCTCCAAATATTTTCTAGAAGAATCTAGATTTCAAACATTTTACAAGAGAGGGTCACTCAAAATAGGTTCTAGAGATATACAGTTTCCAAGTATTTGCCGAAGGACATTTCAATAGCTTGTGGGAGCATTCAAATTTAACCATTTTTATGGAGGAGAACTACTCCAAATAACTTTTAAAGCAGCCTAATTAAAAATAAGGGGTGAGAATTTAAATAGCTTCTAGGAGCATCCCAATTTCAAAAGTTTTATTAGGGAGGACCATTCCAAATAGCTTATAGAAGAGTCTGATTTAAAAAAAAATCCAGATGAGGGCCACGCTAAATATTTTATAAATAGCTTATGTGCCCCAGGCCCCCCTTTGGCTTTCGGGATCAAAACCCTTCCAAACAAATAAGTTTCCGCAGTCACTGAAGTTGGTAGTACAAAGAGAGTGGGGCCCATGCCTTGCAACTGGTATCGGGCCCGGTTTGAGCACTTGGCGGGCCCGAGTTTGGGTTATAAGCATAAATTAATCATGCTAATGGTATAGGGATAAGGAAGGTATAATTGTAGAGGAAATGTACCCACATTAGCGTGTAGAGCATGGGAACCATTAATAAAAAACTTAGTATATCTAACCGGATTCTTAACCTGAGCTCCCCTTCACCGGAGATCCAGTCTTATCTTGGTTATATTTCTAACATTATCATATTCTCATTTATTTTATTGACTGATTTAAAACAAAATTATCTATTAATTTACTATCCAACCAAGCATAAATCTTCAATTTACTTATTTGTTCAAACACCAAATACTCTGGCTCTGTATTTGTTCTTATTTTTTCATTTGTTTTTATGTTGTTTTAGCTGTGTCTAATAATTCCAAAAATTGTTTGAGCATTTCTAAATTTAATATTTTCAATTTTTCATAGTAACTCATTGTCAATCCTTACACTATTTTCTGACTATTCTTTAACAATCTCATATCTTTCTGATATGATAAATTGCAATTTATCTTTTCAAGTCTTATCTTATCATTTCGTTAATTAGGTTGATACATTACATACTTACAATTAATAAGCTCATGATGCCAAGCTCTCAAAAACAAACTGAATCAGCTCAAATAAAAGTCTGCACAAAATGTATTAGCAGGCCAATTTCGATAGAAAGCCAGTCCAGAACTGCGGATTGATATTGTATTTTGAAAATTTCACACCAACAATAATTAAGGATATAGTAGGGCCCCTTTATAGGTCAACCGCTCCCTTAATTCATCATAATAATAAACATCAACTGTTTCCAGCCTGTGCCCGGCTAAGTTTAATAAAAATGTCTCCGTCTTCCTCTATTCTTCCACCATTCTTTCTCCTTTAATTGCTTCCATTCTTCTCCTCTCATTTGCACACTCTCAATTATCTGCTCCCCCCATCTATTTCTTGGTCTCCCTTCCAGTCCTTTTCCTACATACTTCATTTTGACCCGCTTCTGTGACCGCGTTGTCTAACGCGCTAATCTCATGTTGGGCTAGACTGCCGAAGACGAGGAGATCGGGGTTCGATCCCTGTCACGTGCACTGAGGGTGATTTTCCCTAAAATGGGTTTCCACTCTCCCTCCACGCAAATGTGGGTGCATTTCATCTATAGTAAGCATTTTATAACCCGAACAAGTGCTATGAAACTTCATTTCCATCCTTTTCTTTGGCATCCTCTCTTTTTCCATCATTACATGTCCATACCATCTCAGTCTTGGTTCCTCTACTATCTAATGTACTCCTTGTACCCCCACTCTTTCCCGGATAACTTCGTTCCTAATCTTATTTCTCCTTGTGACAGCTAACATGTTCCTCAAAAACTTCATTCTCACGGCCTTCACTTTCCTAGTCTTTCTTACATTCAATGTCCAAGTTTCTGAAGCATATGTGACAATGGGTACAAAGTAAAACACTTCAAGGGATCCTTTAATTAGTGTAGTTAAATAAATAAATTTTAGGAAATTGAATTATTAATTACTGTACTCATACGTCTTAATTATTATTATTATTATTATTAGCACCGCGTCTTACTACCCGTTCGGGTTGTACGCACTTACGCTAATGTGTAATGCTAGGGTGATTGTGAGACGAAATGGAGGACCTACAGTTTAACGTGTAATCCGAACCACGGTGGAGGCCTGGCATTCCCCACATTCACAAGTTGTGATTAATACACATCTTGTCAGAGGTGAAGGAAGGGTTTGGAAATCAGATAAATCTGTGCCGGGACCTAGGATTGAACCCCGGACCCTCAGCACTGAAGTCTGACACCTTACCCCTAGACCACCGGGTNCTTGTCAGAGGTGAAGGAAGGGTTTGGAAATCAGATAAATCTGTGCCGGGACCTAGGATTGAACCCCGGACCCTCAGCACTGAAGTCTGACACCTTACCCCTAGACCACCGGGTCACCAACGATACGTCTTAATACACGTTCGTGCTATTTGTATATTTACATTAATAGGGTATAGATGAAGAAAGTAGACCCGTGTCCTCATTTTAGGAAAAGTAGGAAAATGTTTAGGAAAAACACCTTCAGTACACCCAGCCTGGATTTGAACCCCAGCCACCCTTCACCGACAAAGACCCTGTTTAAATATCTCGAGGTTTCCTGCTCCAAAGCAACCTTGATTTAAAAAATTTTCACTCGGTAAGTTACAGATCAAAGTTTAATCTGGAGTTCTTCATCTATGGATTCACACCTGAGGAAAGTGATTGCATTAAAGACCTAGGTACCCACTTTGGTGGTTGAAAGGTCTAAGGTATCGCTCTCGCAATAGTCTGGACCTTCGTTGACGGGAAGATCAGGGTTCAAATCCCGTTTTGATGTAGTGAGTGTGTTTTATAAATAGTTTTTCACTCTCTCTCTCCACAAAAATACGGCTACACTTCCTCTAAAATCATCCTTCCTCATCCGTAACAAATTAGCGTAATTAGTAAGTCTACACACTCGCATGGACCCGAATGAACGGTGCTAAATTAAAATTAAAAATTCAATAGGTAAAAAAAAAATTGAATTTTTTTCACGTACCGGATTTGAATTGCAAATTACTTGTGTAGATAGGAATTAGATAAAAGACCTAATCCTTGACCACAAAAATACTTCCTTTGTGTCATCTAACATTAATCTACACAAATGAGTCATCTATTCCAAGAATCACCGAGTGGACAGCTCACTAACGGAAATGCAGACCAATTAATTTTTCTTTTGTACACAGCCTGGCGGGGAAAACAAAAAGCGCAATCACAATCAAAAAAAGAGCACAGGTTAAAAAAAACAACTTAATAACGTGACAGCACGGAACAAATTTATTGTAAGCAACCCTCTTACTCTTTACATTATTTACATTAATACATTTACATTATTAGCTTAGGTTAGGTTAGATTTGGTTGGTTATTATTATTATTAGCACCGCCTCTTACTACCCGTTCGGGTTATACGCACTTACGCTAATGTGTAATGGTAGGGTGATTGTGAGATGAAGTGGAGAACCTACAGTTTAACGTGGAATCCGAACCACGGTGGCGGCCTGGCATTCCACACATTCACAAGATGTGATTAACACACATCTTGTCAGAGGTGAAGGAAGGGTATAGCATTCAGATAAATCTGTGCCAGGACCGAGGTTTGAACACCGGACCCTCAGCACAGAAGTCTGACACCTTACCCCTGGACCACCAGATCACTTATTTGGTTAGTTAAGATTCAAACAAAATACGACTCAAATTGAAGTGTGCCGTTCGTGAACGAACCAACAAACGGTGTTGCCATATGGGGTTTAAAAGACTATAAACAATGGTGCGTCTACCTTGTACTTGTTAAATATATTCCAAAACACACAAATTCGGTGTGTGAGCTTTCAGTAGGTAGCCACAACTCGCACCTGTTACTAGGCAGCTTGAAGCGTTTAACTATCCCTAAAGGTTTGCTTGCTCTCTCTCCTGACCAAAGCGGGTACATTTCCTCTCATTTTTACCTTCCTCGTCCCTACTCCAATAGTGAACAGTGAACAGACGCGGTGGTGAGAAAAAACAAATGTATACTCCATTCACGTTAGGAATTACTCTCCGAAAGGCCTTTTTTCCTGCCAATATCCTACTATATAATAGATTTCTGGTAGGGAAAAAGGCCTTACAGAAAACAATTCCTACGCTGAACACACTTCAGTAACTATACTTCAGCTACGATAGGAGAGGTAGTGACAGCTAGAAGAAGGCTCATTATTGAAAACAATGGTTGAAAGTAACTAATATCAACCAATTAGGAATTATTATTTTCTTAGTAATACTGTATTATCGATTAAAAAGTGTTACCCGCTTCGGTGGCCACGTGGTCTGGAGCACTACACTCTCAATATATCAGACTGCTGAAAACTGTGAGATCGGACTCGATCCCCGTTCGGGTGTACTGAGGGTGGTTTTTCCTAAGTGATTTTCCACTTTTCCTCCACGCAAATGCAGTACACTTCCTCTAAATTTAATATTCCTAATAAACCGAACGGGTGGTAAAACACGATGCTAAAAAAAAGTGTAATTTATTCTAATAATACTTCCAGCCAACGTTTACCATAAAAAAAAAACCTTCTGCTGTCACTTAACTACCGTAGATGGATGGACTCCACGGTACTTTGGTCTTCACAAAGCAATCCCGGTTTTACTTTGTTTCACCCGAGCAGATGTCGTTGAGTGTTCATCTAAAAAAGGAAGCGGCAACGGTTTCGACAAGAAACAAAAACAACAAATTGGTCATTTTTTCAAGTTTCTTGGAATCGCTACTATGAGCTGTTACCCAACATTTTGCCACAAGCGAGCGAATTTCTTGGAGCACGCGCCTTACAGCTGTCAGTTGGCGAAACGTACACTTGATTCATATTAAAATAGAGCCGCTTAATACTTTGGACAGATGCGTCACTAACTTCTAATCACCACATACCGCGGGCGAAACTCCGTTTCAGTTTTTTTTTGTCAACACGTCTCGCTACCCATCCGGTCTACACGCATATGTTCTAATTAAGCTAATGTCTTAGGTAGGAAAAAGGTTTAATTTAGAGGAAGGGTAGCCGAATTGGCGTGGAGGGAGAGTGGAAAAAAAAAGATTTAAGGAAAACCGCCCTTAGTAGGCTATATCCAACTGAACCCATTTCTCCCCGATATCAGCAATCCAATCTATTACGAGAGTGATGCCTTGGACCATGCGATCACCGAAGCGAGTATTATTTTACTTCCTATCTCACGCATTATATATAGAGATAGGGTAAATTCGCTTTTGCAAAAAAGCGAAAAGAAAAAAAAGGGTCGAAAATAGGGTATTTATAAGTTTTCTTTGCGTTTCATGGCATTGGAAAGTGTTTAAAGCGATTTTTATTTCG
>CABFWB010003291.1:0-47290 GCA_902151455.1 Timema bartmani
CCACCAACTGTCCTTCATCCTGACAGTTTATATTACACTATTAACCTGCCACCAACTGTCCTTCATCCTGACAGTTTATAATACCCTATTAACCTGCCACCAACTGTCCTTCATCCTGACAGTTTATATTACACTATTAACCTACCGCCAACTGTCCTCCATCCTGACAGTTTATATATTTATTATGCTAGCCGCCATCAAACTGTAAAAGTTTTCTATTTATTGGATGAATGTAATACCGCAACCAATCAAAGGGCCAGCCTCTTCGTTCAGGCTTTATTTACCAGTTTTATTTGATAGGACCGGAAGTAGGGACAGACCTAATATATCAGACTTGTGTGACTGGCGGCAACATAAATATGTCACGCCAACATCTCTACGGCGTCATATGAGTGTCAAATTGAGGCTCAGTAAAGTCACATGAAATATAGCTATGGACTGAGAGCTACTCACGTTTGCAGGGTAGGGTGATGGTGTTTGTGGGGTGGTGATAAGGGGAGTTTTCCTAGTGCGGGGAGTTAGCCTTGCTTTTCTAATGATTTCCCGTTTCCGAACCAAGCAGTGAACCAATCAATTCTCTTTTGTAAAAGTTTGATCACGTGACAGACTCGATTCATTAACAGTGACTAGTTAGTGAGTCTCTCCACGAGTCTGTTGGGGCGTCGCCCCGCCCCTACTACACACATTGCTGGCGTCGCGGCGCCCGACACACTCCATACATGCTGACAGAGTGGGTAGAGTTCATAGCTTAGGATAACTAGCACATGGAACTTGCTTCATACCATCAGGAAGGAGGGGTAACTAGCACTTAGTACTTGATGCAGGCCCTCAGAATGGTTATATGAATTGAAAATCATTCTCGTGATTCAAACCTGGTGCAATTATTTGGTGAATAATAGACCTAAATTATTAGGTACTTATGCCAGTAGAAACTATTTCTAACTTTAACTCTATAATAAAATTGAAGTAATTAAGTAAACATCTCTCAAATGCCAGCTTGTCATCTACTTGTCAACCAAAAACCGTTCGATTGTCAGCTACTTGTCATCTACTTGTCAAGTAAACCCCTTTTTCTTGACAGCCTTTCACCTATTTGTCGAATAATGCTTACTCAGTAAATGAGCTACCTATGCTAGCACCTTGTGCTGTGAGGACAAGCTAATACATATAAGGTGCAGCTTTTCGAACTTGCATCGGATGTCCATTATGGCAGGAAGGAGGCCTGGCTATGCTACACGATAAAATCCACATACGTCAATAGGTTACCTGTAGTACAGTCTGATTTTCATAGGAAGCTCTTTATTTAAAAATTTGAGACTCATGTTGCCTCAATGGTGGAAATAAAAATATTACAATTGTATTAAATTCTTAGTCTGTTTAATTAATAACACAATGATAAATTATATATTAATTAATAAGTAAGCATTATTGGAAGCTTTTGATAACTTTTAATTAATAAATCAAATAAGACATATTTCTAAAATGACAAATTTCAGCGACTTTCAATCGAAGTTGTTAGTTGAAAGTAGGCTTCATATAAAAATATGGGTTTAGCTTAGTGGTTTAGGTGGAAGACTGAGATACCAGCAAGGATACATTGAGCCCTGGTCCGATTCTAAATTTCTCAGGTGCTAGGAACCCAATGTTACCAAGCAGTTTGGGTGTGTCAAGTAGAATTACAAGGAATGGCTAGTTGTTATCTTGTAGCGCTTCTTAGTACCTGTTTGGATGGTACGCCTACATTATCTAGGTTACACTTACAGGATATATATGATGAAGGTAGAATTTGTTTGAGGGAAAGTTGGAAACAATTTAAGATAAAACAGCCTCAGCACACCAAGCCGGGATTTGAACCCCGGTATCTTAGTCACCGACAATCCAGTCTAACATTAGAGTGATATGCTGGACCGTGCGAACACTGTTGCGGGTTGACTAGCCAATAATTGTTATCGTGTAACTCCGGTTTGTAAAGTGAGGGCTCTAGGGTGTGGCCCGCAGTGCCATTAGTGACGTCACAGGCATTCAACTTTGCCTACAGAACACGTCTCATCTGATTTTCGACATTGTGCTACCCTCAAATTATATCTGACTACTTGCTTGCCTGGAATTGGTGAGGACATGTGTGTGTCTGTGTGTGTGTTTGTCTGTTGGAGGAAGATTTATGTTTAACAGACAATTACATTATTGCTGTCACCCAGCGGAAGGTTAAAGTCATTTAATCTTCTTTTTTTCTCCTGGACACAAATTATAATTATTGCTTGTAATATGGGAAAGTAAACTAATTTCACTTACTAATAATAAAGGACAAAGGAATGCATTATTTTTCTTGAATATAATGACAGAATTTCCTAGAAATATTTTCAAAAAGGATAAGTCGCGTGAGAATTTCATTTAAACTGGTTGTATCAAATTAAAGACACGACACGGCTTTAATAATACTTATTATCGTTTGTGTTTCAATATCACTCGCATCTTGTTTTCTGGTCAGATATTATGCAACTGAGTCTTGAACCCTGGACCAACAACAGCAACACAAATGAATAATGTGAGCTACACCACATTCATATCAATCCATCTCACAGAGGTGAGTTTATCTTGTCAATGTTACATTTCTTACAACATCTAGCTCAGGGGTTCTTAACCTGATTGCAATGATATTTAATGTTTTTATAAAGAAGCACACATATTACTAAATCACAAATTTGTTTTTAAACATATTTTGAAAACTGTGTGTCATTATAATTGGCTTTCATTGTAATCCTTTGAAATTTATCTTCTGTATTTCATAAGACTCTGAGTGATTTTCTATTTAATTCATCATTTAATTTAACAAACTAATAACCAAACAGATCTGGATGAAAATATTTCTAATGGTCTAGAGGAGTGATGTATTTAGCTCACAACACTCTTAAACAGCTAAATTAACAAAATTTAAATGATTAAAATAAACATCAAGGACATCACTATCATAACCAATTACGATTTTATAGCTTCTGTTGTAACATTTATTTGAAAATATAGGTATAGTGTAATTATTTTCTATATGACCTAATTAGATTTAAATAACAAAAGGGGAGATGATATAACTCTTAGTCGTTTTCAGAAAAAAAAAAAGTAAATTATGTGGATGGTATTTCGATAAAATTTGTAATAATGTTAAAATATCGTTAATGTATGATAGCTTATTCCTATAACTTCTATTTACTGACTCAAGGGTTATTCGTTTTGCAGTAACTATTCGGTTATTTAGGCACTATAAGAAAATGAATTTGTGAATAATTAATTTATTTTTCTTATTTATTGTGCTTATTTTGGATAATATATTTACTCATTGTAGAGTTGTAATATTAGGTTTTTCTTGAAGACATATAATGCTTATAAACAGCGACTTTTTTTTTTTTAAACGTTTAGTACACTAGCTATTAATGACTAAAATATAATTGGACAAGGATGGTGAAGGTAGTTAGAAGTGGTTGAGTGCAATGTGAGAATATCATGTTAATTCGTACGGCCACTGGTGCGGGTAATATATCTAGTTAAATCTTAGGTTTGATGTATCTTTCTTGGGTTACAAACACTTATATGTACAATTATTATCAATAGGATTAAAAAAAAGTAATTGCTTGGAGTGGTGTTTCTCCTTTCACAGTTAAGAATTAACGATTGCGGACTCAGTGTTGTGTATGTATGTATTAATGTTGAGTTTTAAGTTATGTGCTTAGTAATTAATCTATTTGTTTAGAAATGTAACTTTAAATGCTTCTAATAAATAAAAATAATAGAAAACCCGAGCGCAAATTCCGCAATACTTAGGTAGAAAAACATATTAATTTCTTTAATAAAAACCTTGTCTAAACTACATGAGTAACAAAACAAAACGATAAAGAAAGAATCTATCCATAGAGATTCCAAGGCCACGCCTTTATTTTTGCTAGGCTCCCCAAATACAAAAAAAAAAACCTTTCGTTAGAGATTCCAAGGCCAGAAAAAATGTATAAAAAGTTTGTACACAGGAATATATATATATTTTCCCGTGAAATATTTATGAGAGAAACAAAAGTTCCATTAATGTAATGACAGGTATCCCCCAACCGAAGAAGGGTCCTCAGGCGCTAGAAATTCTGGAGATGCGTCTGGTGAGGGGAAGGAGGCTGGAATATAATGGGGGAGTTTCTCCATAGATGAGTCAGGGAATAAGACGGTTCGGGGGTTGTGGGAATGTTTTCAGCTAAGGTATAAAGGGGTAACCCCCCACCCGAAGATGGGCCCAATAGCCCCGTTGGTTTTGGAGACGCATCCTGGTAATAAGAGAGGCCAAAAGGGGTTAGGGGAATTTTTTAGAGTAGGATTTCAAGAGGTGCCCCCCCACCCAAAGATAGGCCACATAACCCCAGTGGTTCCGGAGATGCACCTGGGGGGTGGATAGGAGGGATGAACTTTTCTACTTCCAGTAAAAAAAAATTGTAATTTTATAATCGGTTGCACATCTTCATGTCAACACATTTTTATTAGAGTCTTCATTTGTCAATCCTGACCCATAAAAAAGGTCAATATTGGGTCTTAAGTAATACACCTTCGTAGCAAAGAGATAGATTATACGATTATAGTTATTTCCTTTTTCATACAGTTAATAATTTGAAATTAAAGGTATAATTAAATCTAGAATATCATTAAAGGTAGTTGTGTCAATATATTTTTCTCGCGAAACTTTCCATAAGAAAAATAAAATGCAAAACCCCTCCTGGGAAACAAACTCAGGTCCAGCAGTTCAAAGTATAAATGCTATTAAGTAGGCTCATGCCACATAAATGCATATGGAACATTATTTTTTAAATCCACGCTTCACTTGACTAGAAAACTAGTATTAATTATTAAGCTTAGCTCACTCACCATTCACTTAAAATGATGATTACCTACTTGTGAAAAGAAAAGGACTCGTTTGGAGAGTTAGTTTTTGCATCTCCATTTTTGATAGAGCAATTTATTGCAAAGCAGGTCAACACCATTGTATTTGCATAAACACAAAATAGTCTTCAACACATTATTTTCCCGCATTTAGCTTAATAATAACAAAGCAGTGCGCGTTCAGCCCGCCAAGGACTTGACAGAGCGCAGCACGCTTCAATTTGGTCACACCACCATTGCACTAGTACGGAATCTCCCCCAGTTTATATCGATGGTCCATAGTCTTAGACAGACTGACATAGGGTTCTATGCCGCAAAAAAGGTTTAGAGCTCCTGGTCTAGATACTTTTCAAGATTAAAATATACCCTAAACATCTGATCAAGAGTTTTATAAATGAATAATAAGGTCCGGGAATCCCTTCCCTCTCTGTATCCCCGTGTGACTCTCTAAACTACGCTACTGAAACAAAACATTCCCGTGAAACAGTTTTGTTGTCAATCTGTGTGAGTTTTCTTCATGTGTCTCCACGTGAGTTCAGCAAATATCTGTCCACACGAGAGCATGACATGCAATGCGCATGAGTTGAGGGACAGATCTGGGGGATACTTAGTAGCATCCCGGTTGGGGCCTCACGCGGTAATCAACCAGTGAAGCTAGAAATAAGTTGTGTTTAAATATTAGTGGCACCACAAGCAACAACAATCACAATAATGATATTAAAGGTTTGTAAAAATAATGAGGTAATTTACGTGTGTCGATAAAATATTATTTGACATAGTGTTAGTTAACATTACGGGATACATTTGATGACAACATTCGTGTTTATTATTGTTGAGATGTCCACATTGTTAATTACAAACACATTACATGTTGTTCTTATGAGCAAGCTATAATCTTGCGCATGGGCGTGTCTGGTGAGGGAGATCTGGGTGGGGACGAGTCTCCGAATGCGCATAAAAGAGTGATGGGGTCCGGACCCCCTTAGAATTTGATGGTCTTATATACGTCTAAAAAATTCTATAGAGTAGATGTATAGTAAAATTTTCTAGTGGGCACCCCACCCCCTTCACAAGTTCCCCACAATATCTGTGATTTAAGGGCTAATCCTCTTCAATATATTATTTAACTGGCTAATTTGTTTAGATAATTTACGTTCTTGTAAAATTTAATTTACTTCACGCAAACATTGTATGCATATTGTCCTTTGATTCATGGACAGAAGCGCTACAAGAGTAACACAATAAATAACACTCTTGTAAGTGAGTTTGTGCCTATACTTTTTACAAATATAAACATATTATTGAAAACAATGCTGGAACTATTTGAATCTTTGTTCTGCCGTACAGTGAAAATCTTGAATGTATAATTAATTCTCAGCTGAAACAGAGTATTTTGGGTATGAATATAAATATTTAATGATTAATATTAGATTAGGCTGCATTTATTTTAAATAGGTAGTTATTAGTGAAGGTCAAATTAATCATAATAATGTGTTTCCCCCCAAAGTTGTAAAGTCAGGCACGCCCATTATCATGCGTAAGAAATACTAAAATTATATCTCTCATTTTATGTCGGACTGGTAGTTCCAACGCTCTTCAACTCTGCGACTTTTATTCTCCTTTAACTCGTTATTTGGCCGTGGGGAGGATTCCGGGGAAAAACACGCAAGAATCTCGAGCCAAATTGCTAGGGAGGATAATTAAATTCTACTTAAATTATCTGGCAGATTAAATGCGGAAAACAAAGGGGAGTGAAAACAGTCAAACTTCATCATTCGAAGATCTATAAAAAAATAAGAATCCAAATAATTCAAATTTAGTGCTAAGATTAAAAAGGAGCCTTCCTTATTCCGGGATCACGATCATCTTAAAGTTCACTTAATGTAACGTAAAGGCTATCCGCGTGTTTTTAAAATGAAGATATCCCGATGTGGTTAACTTAACGTTCACTTAAGTAGTAGTTGTCCGGAGGAGAATTTTAACCTTACATGAACGTTGAGGGAAGGTACCACGCCAATCATTCTGCGAGCCACATCAACACGGCTATTTAGTACCGCCTTATTTTGTTTGTTTACGGAATTAAGACATCTTCGGCATAGTCTGTCCACTTCTCGCGAACACTAAAATGTAGTAACCTTTTGCTACTCTACATTTTGTATATCCAGTGAAGCTTCTATTGCAAATGCTTGTAGCATAGCCGGCCCTGAATTATCGGGTTTATTTTAGTGAACAATTTGTTTTCAAACAATCCAAATTCATTGTCTCTGTTTTGCTCGAGTGTTACGTTAAGTTACATGAATCATGAGTACACACTAGTTTATTTACGTTAATGCTGGGATCACGATCAATTTAACGCTAACTTAAAGTTAACTTAACGTAACTTAACGTAAAAGACCTCCTCGTGTGTTTAAATGGAAGCGATCACGATGCAGTTAACTTAACGTTGACTTGCAGTTAACTTAACGTAAGAGATGCACTGGGAGGTATTTTACTTTAAGTGAACCTTGCTTGAAGGGTATCACGTGATCTAGCCAGCCAATCATTATGCAAGTGACGTCAACAGGGCTATTTATTAACTCATTTGTTGGTTTTATGACCAATGTTTACTCTTTAGCGTAAGTTCTACAGATAAGGCATTGAAACAAAATAATTAAACTAAAATAGGAAAGCTAAATTTATCAAAAAAGTTTTGTAATAGATATTTATTATATCGAATTGAAAACTGTAAACATTCACAGATCACAGATCATACTCGAGAATAAAGATGTTTGACTCGAGCTGTTACGTTAAGTTACGTGAATCGTGATCACACATACGTTAAGTTAACTGTAAGTTAACGTTAACTTAAAGTTAACTTAACGTATGTGTGATCACGATTCACGTAACTTAACGTAACAACTCAATCCAAACGTCTTCATTCTCGAGTATGATCTGTGATTTGTACTAGTGGTAGAGTGATGATCTGTGAGTGTTTACAGTTTTCAATCGATATAATAAATATATATTACAAAACTTTTTTGATAAATTAGCTTTCCTATTTTATTTTAATTATTTTGTTTCAATGTCTGATCACTAGAATTTACGCCAAATAGTAAACATTGGTCATAATACCAACAAATGAATTACTAAATAGCCCTGTTGACGTCACTCGCATAATGATTGGTTGGCTAGATCACGTGATACCCTTCAAGTAACGTTCACTTAAAGTAAAAGACCTCCCAGAACATCTTTTACGTTAAGTTAACTGCAAGTCAACGTTAAGTTGACTGCATCGTGATCGCTTCCATTTAAACACACGAGGAGGTCCTTTACGTTAAGTTACGTTAAGTTAACTTTAAGTTAACGTTAAGTTGATCGTGATCCCGGCATAAGTGAACGTTACGTTACGTGAACATTAAGTCGATCGTGATCCGGCATAAGTAAACGTTACGTTACGTGAACATTAAGTTGATCGTGATCCCGGAATTAGCTAGTCTAGCTGTTTAACAGATTCCTCGGTATGATGGACCACGCTCAACTCGATATTATTTTCTGTTAGCTAAAAATTTCAACTTTCCCAGTTACTGGACGAATACACTTGGTTCAAGAAAAAAATGCCACAGTTTATTATTTACCACACATCGTGATGTCACATGTTCCATGCTATATGAACACACTCTTTTTGTTCCAGTTAAGTCTATTCCGGTACCTACTAGTGATGGGATAGCAATATGCTGATGAGGGTGGGTAACCAGGACCGTGCGGTAGATTTTCTTAGTATGATGCAAGTCTTCGAAATGCCACCCTTTAAATGTTTTTTTCTTTAAAATGAAGATAAAATAAAGATTTATAGGTAACAGAACATAATAAATATATAACGAATATGTCAAATTGAACAGCTAGCAGTCGTTTTGACATATGCCTTTCTTTAACTTGTTATTGTATTGTCTCCACTTCAACGTATATGAATTTGGTAGAAATAGAGCAATAAATAACGAACGCAAAAGTAGGCAAATACAAATATTTCCTAAGCAACTCTCTCTACCACATACAGAACGCAAAAGTAGCCCAATATTACCTAAATAACTCTCTATCTATCACAAGCACACGTTCCGCACCTGAGGTATACCCAGTCCATGAAAGTACTACTTTTTAATTCGAGTCTCTATTGTCATAACATAATTATTTTCAATGACAATAAGTAACTACAATTGCTGTAAAAAATAATAATTCACTTACCTGATCTACTTTTTAAACACAAAAACTGAATTAGTATAAATGCAAAAATATTATATTGATACAGATATATTATATATCTGATTTACTGATTTAAACACAGCACAGCCACTTGCCACTTCTCGAGACAAACTAACATTAACATCAAATATTGTCAATATTTGTAAGCTCAAAGCAGAACTATCAACACGTAACACGTGCAATTGTCTTTTGTGATAATTGTCACCTCAGCTTTTAGGAGGGCCGCGCGGTGTATTACAAACAAAAATAATAGCTTCGTGCTGTCAGATCAAAAGTCTTTCTGTGAGCGTTCGCCAACAATGCACCTGCACCAGAAACAAAAATTAAAGGGTACCGAAAGCGCTTAGGCAGAGGCTTGCGATAAATCATAAATCGTATACTTCAATATCGGAATAACATAGACCAATATAGAAAAGCGTTGCGTAAAGATGTTTAATTATTGAATGGTTAAATTGTATTTTGATTTCGCTGCTTATGCCACCTCCTTATGGTGCCACCTGGTGCGGCCACCTCTCTGTATCATAGAACGGCACGGCCCTGAGGGTGACAGCAGTTAAGTAGGTTTTCTTTTAGCACCACGTCTTACTACCCATTTGGGCTATACGCTTATGTTATAACTATGCTAGTGGTTTTAGGGACTAGGAAGGCTATATTTAGAGGAAGTGTACCCGAATTTTCATGGAAGGAGAGTGGGAAATAATTTTGGGAAAACCACCCTTATTACACCCGATCAAGATTTGAACCTCGATCTCCCCATCATCGGCGGTCTAGTCTACTGTGAGAGTAGCGCATTAGACCATGCGACCGACGAAGCGGGTAGTTAAGTAGTTTTTTTATTGACATACTCCTGGAATGAAGTGACAACCAATTGAAAGTCTTCGTTTAAGTGAATCTTGCCAAGTTCCAGCTCTGCTTTGCACAGACCCAAGATTATTTTGAGGAAAGAATCATATTTCCTAAAAAAATATCTTTAAAAATACTTTACGATTGTTAATGCAAATACATTTTTTAGTTTCTGAAATTTCCTAGATCATTCTAGAGTAGAAAACCCTTACTTTAAAGTGATTGGTACTTACAATTTTCTGGTGATCTGGTTGTGTCAACACGCTGACTCTGAATCACTCATCTACTAATGGTAAGCCTAAATACTGATGTTTGTACATATAAGTCATACTTGTGTGTGGCATGTATGCATTCAGAACAGATAGTGCATCAGTGGTTCCCAGAGTGGACTGTAAATTCCAGCCATAACATTAAGAATGTACTGAATGTAGTATTTAAGATACTTGCCAAATAAATATTAGACTCTGAAAAGCTGGTATCACTTGTTGAAGTCAATCAATTTTGAATGGTTTGCAAAATAAAAAGTTTTAATTTTAATTTTAATTAATGAGCATTAAAATGTGATTGTTTTAATTTTTGTGTGTGTCGGGCTGAGTTAGTGGAACCACTGGTATACACCATGAGATATGAAGTGTTTTATTTTCCTTTGCGGTTAAGCAATGATGTATGTGTCTATATGTTCTCAGACCAGAGTGTACACTGTGAGATATCAGTGTTTTATTGTCCTCTGAAGGCTTGCAATGGCTGACAAGTCATACTTACATTATTAGGGATTGTAAATAAAATACACCATTCTTTGCTCCATTCGTTTAAATAAATCAATACTTATCTGGCATAAATTAAACATTTAATTTATAGATATAATCATACTAACTTGGTATTTTTGTTATATTCAACGATTCCGGATCCAATTTCAATGTCAAGATTGGATATGATACATTGTTTTAAAATTGTCAAATAAATCATTATAATCTCAGAGCTATAACTTATAGTATAAAAAGTATTGCAAAAAGTTAATTGTGTTTAAATTTTTTAGAATATATAATTTTAGTTTTCCCTTAGATAATAACTTCCCTTGTCCTAGACGAGTTGACAGGAAGAAGTGAGAAAGGGTTGTAGAAGACTTGCCCAAAATTTTAAATTCTGTTTTGTTTATTATAATTCGACACGCTTCGGTGTCCGCATGGTCTAAGGTGCTACTCTTGCACTAGACTAGACTGCCAAAGATGGAGAGATCGGGATTCTATTCCGGTCGGGTGAACTAAGGATGTTTTTTACAAAATTGTGTTTTACCCTCCACGCAAATGCGGGTACATTTAATCTAAATTCAATCTTAATAATCCCTAACATATTAGTTTAATTAGTACATAGATGTACAGCGTGAACGGGTGGTAAGATGCGGTGGTAAAAAAAATCAAACAATTATAAAATGCTGACATTTTATTTAAGTCCGTAGGAGAATTTTAAATTAAATTCTATCAACTAGAAGTTAACAATTAAAAAAATTATATATATTGAATACCTAATCTCCAAACTAACATCTACACAATTAGAAGGCTACATGGTCCCTATCACCTGGGGCGTCATATAAAGTAGTGCGTGCGGGTCTGATCTCTCCCTATGACAACAGTCGCAAGGATCGATACTGTAGTAAGGAGTGTGTGACGTCACGAGATAGCGGTGTAAGGCACGCACACAGGATACCTACATTTGTGAAACACTCTGGATAGTCACACTTTGGAAGAATTTGTTCAAAAGAGGAACAAAGAGACCAGCACCAACTACAAACTGTAACCACTCCACACATAAGAATAATATCAAGATTTGGTTCAACAAGAGAAACATAGAGTGCAGCACCAGCTACGAGCCATGAGATCACTACGGACATAAGAATAATATGAAGATTTGGTTCAACAAAAGGAACACAGAGTGCAGCACCAACTACAAATGTTGACCTATAGTATGCCTCTAGTTTCTATGGACAAGCTGATGGATTAGTCAGAAGATCTAAGTCAGACGAATAATAAATGCAATATAATAGTTTTTTAATTTTATTTCGTTGAGGTATTTAACGTGCACTTTCTGAATTAACGATAATTTTTATGCGCTAGAGAGAAAGGATCTACTAATTTTGCCAGAAAATGTGTTTTCACATACCTTCCAGGTTTCCTTTACATACCACCATCAACATGAGACCGACGGCTTTACTTCCTCTCCGAAGGAAGTTGTGATTCGGTTTTTTATCGCTCAAGAAAAATTCGTCCACCCCGAACAGTGCAATAGAATAGTGTAAGTGATAAACCGCCACGCAAACCAACACATAGTCACACATTAACTCTAGTGTCAGAATTACGTCACGACGTTAACTCGTAAATACACTTTGCAGACACGCATCACGCCACACAGTTAAGCATCAGCTCTAGTATCAGAATTACGTCACGATGTTAACTCGTAAATACACTTTGCAGACACGCATCACGCCACACAGTTAAGCATCAGCTCTAGTATCAGAATTACGTCACGATGTTAACTCGTAAATACACTTTGCAGACACGCATCACGCCACACAGTTAAGCATCAGCTCTAGTATCAGAATTACGTCACGATGTTAACTCGTAAATACACTTTGCAGACACGCATCACGCCACACAGTTAAGCATCAGCTCTAGTATCAGAATTACGTCACGATGTTAACTCGTAAATACACTTTGCAGACACGCATCACGCCACACAGTTAAGCATCAGCTCTAGTATCAGAATTACGTCACGATGTTAACTCGTAAATACACTTTGCAGACACGCATCACGCCACACAGTTAAGCATCAGCTCTAGTATCAGAATTACGTCACGATGTTAACTCGTAAATACACTTTGCAGACACGCATCACGCCACACAGTTAAGCATCAGCTCTAGTATCAGAAATACGTCACGACGTTAACGCGTAAATACACTTTGCAGACACGCATCACGCCACACAGTTAAGCATCAGCTCTAGTATCCGAGGTATTTCTCGGCGTCGAAACGTAGCGACATCTTGAACTTACGGAACCCGCCACACAGGCACGTATCAACTTTAGTGTGCTTAAGAGAAAGAGGAGAGATCTGGAAAAGGGTTAATTTTACCAAATTTAGATTTTAAAATACTAAGGTGTAAATTGAGATTAGTTTTTTGATCCCTATATCACACTCCCTTAAGTACTCAAAGACCAAGCACTTCCATATATTCTAGTTCTAGAGACTTGAGGGTTGCTAAGTTAGCATCCCTTAAAGTGAAACTAACACGATTGCTTCAAAATCAGTGAATTATACTTTAAGATATGTTATTTTACAGCTATATTTGTGATATCCTATATACAATTATTTTTTTAATCAGCTCTCCAAACCAAATTTATCTAAATTGAAGAGAATTAGATCAATATGATTAAAATAATTTTAAATTAATATAAAATTATATATTTTTCTTAATCTAAGGGAAATATGTTTAAATTATGGACAGGTTAATAAATTAATTAATTGGCAGCCATATACTCTAGACAAATGTGAGGGTTACACTGATAACTATTAGTTAAAATAATAAGGGAAATAATGATTGAAATAGTTAACAATATTTCTCAATCAGTTTGTCAAAGAGTATTAGTCATTATTTTAAATAAAAAATTTTGAGCTGTATTTTTAATAATTTATAATAAAATCTAACGGCCATATAAATTGTCTCCATAGTGTTGCTCTCTTGAACATCTTATTTTATTAGAAGCAATGTTACATTTTCCAGAAGGGTATTACGAATATACAGGGTGGGTGCCAGTGAGCGAATCAATTGCACGGCTACTGGGCATGACGTCAGAACCAAGCTCTCTTGACAGCCGGCTGCACAACTACGTGTGTTACTTGTACCAGGAACTGATTATTTTCCCTATTCATTTTATATATTATCTCTTTAGTTTAGTACGTATATTATATTTTACTAGTTTAACATTTATTCTTATAGCGTGCAGCCAAATATTTTACAAAATATTGCTTTCAGCATGTATGTACAATAATAGTTATTATGTTGCGTGCTATCGGTTATTACAGTCGAAACACAAAAAGTGTTTGAATTATTCATTTGGACTTGAATTGAAAAACTTGTCTCTTTTTGTGATCATAAGTGTAAAACACACTAATAAATTTGTGAATTTCCAGTAACAAAGGGTATTGCACAATAAAATTAACGTACACAATTTTATCTAAATTTGATAACAGTTTGCCGTATTCCTTAAACCAAAAGATTACAAATACTGTTTTAACACATTTCAGTGATTTAATTTTTTTAAATAATTATACGGTCATTGTTTATTTTCAAAATAGTCTTAACTAAATAGAGAAAGCTATAACTTATGTTTCACTTTTACGTAGGAAATCTTAGACCACAATTGTGTCAATTTTCTTTTTGAATGTACGAACTTCATCAAGGAGTTTTGTTCTCAGTTAATTTAGGATTCTCATTATAAAAGTTCTTGTCCTGATTAAACAGCTGATTTATTTAATTAAACACTTAAAATGAGTTTTTATTTATATTTGTTAAATATTTAGATACTTTTAATTGTTTTGGTGGATAAATGGTCTAAGTCATCACTTTTGCAATAGACTGATCCGCCGATGACGGTGAGATTTGGATTCGATTCCCAGTTTAGTGCACTAAGGATGAGTTTTACAATCCACCTCCGCGTAGATGTGGTTACACTTCCTCTAAATTCAACCTGCCTTATCCCTAACACACTTGCGGAGTTAGTAAATAAGCGTGCAAACTGAGGGGGTTCAGGTAGGGGAGGGTGGTGCTACAAATACTTTCACTTGTCTGCTGAGATATTTTCCATGAAAAATCTTGACATTCTTCTTCCAAAGGGCGTAGAAAGCTAATTTTTCTAGAAAGACCCACTAGAAAATGTTTCACACTCAGGTAAAACTGTGAGCGCTGTAAAAACAGGTGAAGATTGTAAATGTAATTTAGGTTGTTTTAAGCAGTTTTATGTTTTCAAACAAGGCATCATACTATCTTTCTTTCTGTCACTGAATACTAAAAATAATCAAGATATTTATCTGCATAATCTTATTCAACAAAGATCTGCCAAACGACGCCGTAAATCGACATTTGCTACCCAAAACCAGCAGATATTAACATCTGATGAGGAAGCTGAAGACGAAGCCCCTCCTCAGCCTAAGGAGCTCAGGAAATCTTGTTTCTTTGATTACCACGTAAAACGCGAAGGAAAATCTTTTCACGTCTCCAAGAAAGCTTGTATTGCCCTACATGGTGTTACAAAGAAAAGAGTCGATATAATCTGCAAATTTCTCAATGAAAACAAATCCCCTCATGACAAGCATGGAAAGAAGACAAGCAACATCAAACGAGAGGAAGTGCGTTTTGCTATCTTCGATCACATCAAGAAGTTTGATGTTAAAACCACACACTATGTTGTGGTAAAGAAGTAGTATCTTGATGCTCGCTTAAATGTTAAAATAATGCATCAGATGTTCATCGATGAAAACCCAGACTTAAAAGAACATAAGTACTACATACAATTTTTCAACCATAACTTTGGGTATTAATTTGGCCATCCTCAGTTGGACATGTGTTCAACATGTGAAAAGTCTTTCGGTGAAGTTGAAGAATCTTTTTTTGAATGATAACAGTAAGAGGGTATGTTTCTCTAAGAAAATTGTTTACAAGCGTAGAAATAAAAAGTTTTATTCCATCATGAAAGAGGCACAAGAAAGGGCTGACAACAACACTGCAGTCATAAGTTTTATTTACATGCAAAACCTACCCCTTCCAGCAATCACTGTGCAAGAAATATTTTATTTGCGGAAACTCTGTTGCTTTGTATTTGGTGTGCATGACTTGAAAACAAACAAAGCCAAACTATACCGCTATCATGAAGGGCAAGGAAACAAGACTCCAGATAAAGTATGCTCTTTTCTGTTGGATTACTTTAACACTGAGATACCTCCTACAGTGCAGAATCTGATTTTGTTTAGTGATGGTTGTATAGGCCAAAACAAAAACCATACCTTGGTTTGATTCTTATTGAACCTTTCCGACAGCTGTAGGTTCAAGAGCATAAAGCACTTCTTTCCTGTACGAGGCCATTCATTTCTCCCATGTGTTAGGCTGCATCAAGAGATTGATTCGCAAAAGTGGTAGAATATATACTATTGAACAGTATATTGACCTCATTCTCAGATCAAGCAGAAATGGGCGCTTTTCTGTTAAAAAAGTGCAGGGTGAAGACATTATGTCATTTAAAGATTGGTGATCCAAGAAGTACAAGAAGACAAGCATGCGTGAGGAAACCATTATTCAACCTGGATCCACCAAAGCCAAGAGGTCTCCGTCTAAAATTTCTAGTTACCGACACTTCGAATATAGGAGCAGCCTTCCAGGAAAGGTGGTCGTTGAGCATTTTGTGAATGATATTGTGTTTCACACCTTCTGTTTGTCAGCAGACAACAGAGTTGTGCCTTCATTGCCATCCATCAGAGCATACCCAGCTTGACGAGTCCCCATCAACGCCAAGAAGCTGTAAGATCTGGCAACCCTTTCGAACTATCTCATCGGCTACGACTATTACACCATGTTGCAGGGATGGCCAAGATAGAGGTGGAAGCAAGAATGAAAGTACAAGTGCAGAACGAGGACAGTGATGATGGGACGAATGATCAGTGATAACGTTGTCTGTCTGACATAATATTATAATGTTGTATTTTGTACAATCTGTACATTTTTACTTTTTCTAAATTAATTATTTTGTTCTAATTTTTAACATTATAAATCTGATTAAATACATTTTTCTGAAATATTTAATTTAGGAAAAGTATTTGCTATATTTTGTCTGAGTGATAACCCAAAAAATTTAGTTCACTGTAAAAACCAGATATGTGCAAAATTTTAAATGGTAGCCATAGTTACAAAAAAAATCCTTCCTCAAAATGATAAACAACATTAAACTAGCAGAATGAAAAATATCAATAAGCGTGAAGAAGAGAAATATAAAAAAAAATCCTTCCAATTCGCACATTTTTTTGTGTTTTTCTCATAATATTGATTTAGTAACATATTCCCTTTTTAAAATGACCGCTTCAATTATTATTTATTTAAGTGTACCTGCATCTGAGCTAAACATCCAATTGAGCTTAAATATATTTATTTAGATTTGCAGATATTGTTCAAATCGTGTATTTTAGATTAGAAAATTTAACTGACTTTATTACAGTGGTTTCCAACATTTTGTAGTTTATGACCACAACTTTTCTTTCTGCAGCCATCGCGACCCTTTGATAACTTTAAAAGCATTCAAATCCTAGTTTTTAAGTTTTTTCACTTTGTATTACTACCAGCCTCGACTATCTACAGTTAGCTACACCAGTGGGATAGGTAAAATTCAGAGGAAATGTACACGTATTTTCTTGGAGGGATATTAGGATAAACTACCCCTGGCCAGAATTAAAATTCTTACTTCACCTTCACCAACAAACCAAACCAAAAGAGCGTTACATTAAACCCGCATGTTTACTAATGCTTGTTTAAGTTATTATAAAATTCTTATAATAATAATTATATGCGATTAATATGTAGTAAAATAAAATCAACAACCCCGGAGTTGGGGGATGATTTTATATTATGCTAGCAGAATTACAAGGCTGCCACAAGTCAGCAAGAAGCTACCAGAATGGAATAGCCAAAATGAACCTAAGCAGTAACTAGGTCGTTTTTAATACTTTAACAACTTACGTTTATATAAGAATCTCACATCTTCTTATAATCATTAAAATCCTTGAAATAATAAATATAAAGCTAAAACCTCCATAATGTGACTCCACCCAAAACACGCTGCAGCCCCCAAGTTGGAAACCGCTGCTTTATTGTAACACAGTTGGAAGCAATATTTAACTTGTAAGCTCCCGGAGATATAGAACTCGCTCGTCACTTTATCAAGAAATTAGCAATTTGGTCATGTTTATTTAAAAACATTTTCAACTGTAAAATAAAGCAATAAAAAATGGAATTTATCAATATTTCTACAGTATTTTGATACCTGTCTACCAATGTCCTGTTTCATAATCTCATGGAAGTTGCCCTAAAATAATAATACTGGTACGTCAATAAACTATTCAAAGCATATTGTAATTTAGCGCGTGTGGGTGAAGGGGCTTCCCCTGACCTTTTATCAAATAACTTATGCAAATTTGAAATCAGCACTCTAAACAACATGGGTATACGAAATTTCATGCAAATCGAACACTAAATAAAGAATTAAAAAATGTATCCCAAATTTGAAAATGTTAAAGAGTAAAAAAAAAACCTAATTTTTTGGTTTAATGTAGTCTACTCAATCAAATGAAAAATTCTAAGAGTTGTAACAATGAAACACAGCTCTATTATTCCTCTTCCTCCATTGTTTTTGAGCTTATTAAAACTGCTTTCATGAAAGCCTATTTTTTTAATAAACAATGAAATAAGATAAGATAAGATAAGATAAGTTCAATTCAAACTAGTATGGATACTTGCTAGAAAAATGAGTGTGTATTTCAGAAGTCAAACATTAACACTAACCTCAATGTCCTCATTTCATCAGTCAGAGCTTTCAATAATAAAACAATAAAATGTTGTGTAACATTCACTGCATTTATGCCTTCAAAATTTAATAAAGCCCTAATTAAGGCATTCACTATACAACATATGATAATTTGAATGGTAAAACTGTGACAGAGTAGCAGCCACGAAAGTCACTACTAAAAAACTACCATAAACAAAACATTGGCTGACAATGCTGCCACTTCAAGCATTACTGACTGAGTGAAATTTTGCTACTGGGCAGCTCATGTTCCCTTATGATTCGATTCCATACCGAATTTGGCATACACTCACCGGCCGTTTTCTCTGCCTACTGACAACGACGCTACTAGACTACTTGATTAACCAAGATTTATACAATCTACCAAACAAGGAATCTCCTTTAAATGTTTGACGATTTTCGAAGTTGGGATTTTTGGTAAAGTAGGAATCAACAGTTGGGAAATTTTAAATTTGTCTGTACAGGGTCTTTCATAATAGAAAGCAATGGGGTCCTGAATAAGCCTAGAATTTCCCAATTCCAGTCTCAAATCTCACAAAATTCCCAACTTTCAAGCTTTTAACCAACATTCGGGGGTGGTTTGAGCCCCCCAGGTCCCCCACCAGTGCAACGCCCCTGCTGTGGGCTGCTATTAATTTCCCAGTCAACATACCTCGTTTTACTAAAATGACTTAGTATATTAATAATTGTTTCCAAATTTTTATTTCCAGAAACGTTATTTTATTTTTTGCTTACTGGATGGATGTTGTTTTGAAATTTAGATAAATAAATCTAATATTGAAAGTAATTTGCTCAATTTATTTGTAACGATCTCTACTTAAGTACAATAATTTATTTATTTTTTGTTTAATATAATATCTCAATAAACCCACACAAAAGCGTTTTTGTTCTTCAGCTATTCAATTTAATATCTGTTTTCTTTGTTAGTAAAAATAATTAAAAAAACCAACCAAATATGGGAACACGTTGCAAACATGTTCACAAACATAGCGAACAGAACAACGAACGTATTCGTGGAAATGTTCGTGTTCGTTGTTATTTTCTAGACTGGAAGCGACTTGGACGGTATGCATGGGTGACGTTAGATGGGTGTACAAAGAAGGGGGGAGTGGGGCTCGTTCCCCCAATAATCTGCTCAAATGGATTACTTTTAGTACCGTTTAATAAATGTGAATTGCTTTTTGTTTATTTATGACATAGAAAATGCACGTTGGAGAAATGTATAAATCATTAATTCAACTAACATACAATATTAATCGTTATTCGTTTGGTACAATGTATATATATATATATATTTACTTTTTAAAAGTGAAAAAAGTTCATTTTGCCCCTCCCTTCCCCCGCTCCCCCTGAATAAGATCTATCAATGCCTATGGCACTATGTCTAAATGCGTTGCCTAGCAAGCTCTGGTTGATTTGTCAGTTCAAATCCCAATCAGGTCAAAGTCACTTAATATGAAATTGGGTGTAGTACGGTATTTGGTATGAGGAGTTCTAAAGTCTAGCTAAGTGTGGTCTCAGGAGTGACAATCCTTTTCGTGTTAATAGCCTTAAAACTACTGATATACAGTACTTATATAAGAGCGGTGGATACTAGTTAAAGTTATATTCTTGTACCTTTATTTTGTTATGGTTTAAACAGTAAGGCAATATTAACTACAATCTCATTTGTTTACCATCTTGTTTATAATATAGTAAAGATTTTTTTTAAATTGGGATTTGTTAGGGGCACTTTTAAAGTGCATAACGGTATACCTTTTGAAAATAAAGTTTTAAGACTGTTCTTAAAGTGTAGCCAGCGTAAAAAAGCCTATATTACGCGCCCTATATTTTAGTTATACTTGATATAATTTCAAGTTTCAATTGTATACTAAGAATCAAAATAGCCAAAGCTCTTATAATATTTCAATACGTATTTAGCTACATCTAGATATCTTATTCTGAAAATTGACATCTAGATACTGGAATCGAACTCAGGACCTTTGGCTAAATACTCCAATGCTCTAACCACTGAGATATCCAGGAAACGTCCCGTGTACAGGGTCATTCTTCACTCATATTTTAAGGCAGATTCTATGATGGACGTGCGGAAATAGTTGGCATCAAATGTGTGATTTATTAAGATCACGAGCTATCAGATAATGCAACCACCTTCTACTGGGCAGTTTGTTTAATGCTGCAACTCGTACAGTTATTATAATTGTAAAGGATCACAAATAATTGAGAATTAATAGTCAAAGTTATTAAATTTCCACACGTCCATCATAGACTCTGTCCTAAAATATGAGTGAAGAATGACCCTGAAAATGGGACGATTCCTGGAAAGCACAGTAGTTAGAGCATTGACGTACTATGTCAAAGATCTCGGGTTAGATTCCAGTGTCCAGGTGTCATGTTTCAATTTTTAGAATATAAAATTATTTATGTTTTAGGGATTGAGAGGCAAAACCCTCCCCTCTCTCGAATTTCCACTGGGTTTGTTGTAAATTCAAGTTTATCTTTGTAAAAACAACAATCATACTATGAATTCAGTCATTTCCTGAAATAAAGTACCGGTATTTTATTTATTTTTTTCTTATCTATACGCTTTTTGTCATCTTTTGGTTTACAGAAACTAAGGAATTGAATATGTAAAACCAATCATTGACTAATTAAAAAAATTCTTGTAGTTTGAAGCACATCCATAGAAAGTGCGTTTGTTATTCCATAGACTCGATTCTGACGTCATCCCTTCCCTAGGCTGACCTTGGGAATGAGCAGTTATCTACCGCGTATTTTTATAGTATCATGACTGTGGTATCATGCTCTTCATTCTTCCGGCATTCCAAGTTTTTTCAAGGAGATGTTTTATGAGGATGTCTTACCATAACTTGGTTGACTTATCAAACAGTACTTAGGTAGGTGAGAAACTGCTGTGCAGACGGTCAGCTCTGACGTATTATTTTATCAGCGATATGTTATTTAAAAATAAAGTTAACGCCAGAAAGAAGTCAAAAGATTCCAAAAAGGCGGTTTTCCCTATTTTTTGAGCATTATTTTTTAGAAAAGATAAATGTGAATATCTGAAATTAGCTGAGTTTGAACGTCTTTTTCACCATATTTGCATAGTCATAATGAAAAGGCCTTAGATTTAACCTTCCTCTAACTAATACAGTATTTTTTTATAGGCTCACAACAGACAATTTTAAGATATTTGAGAATTATTTTTGTAGTTTAGGAGGGTCAAAGCTGTTATTTCTCTACCGGACAGTGTCGCCACCAAGCCATTCACTTAGTTGGAAGAGAGGCAAAGAATAAAGAATTATATAAGCATTACCACCTCGTTGGTGCGCATGCGCTCTTTTAAATTACGTTTGCCCTTTGGTTTGCGTTGACACACCTGGAACAAATATTGGGAAAGTTACAAGAGTGGCCAACTCGCCTTGCTCTGCGGGCAAGTATCAATAGCGTAATGGTTTGTATTTTAATATGAATTAAGTACTATATCAGTAAAATATTGTGTTTCCAGTCAGTTTGACGGTCTTTATATATATATATAAAACACTGCGTCTTGCTACCTATTCTAGCTATACTCATATTATGAACTAATTACACTAATGAGTTAGGGATGAGGAATGTTGAATCTAAAGGAACTGTAACCGCATTTATATGAAGGGAGAGTGAAAAGTAATTTTGGAAAATCACCCTCAGTAAATAACTATTGTATCCATTGGTTTTTTATATAAACATTCACATTATAATATACACAATATGAGAAAGTTTGTGCGATTGTGTCGTACTATTTATTTTTAAACCCATATGGCCCGCAATATCAAAAAGGTTGCCGACCGCTGGCATAAACCGTATGTGTGTAGGCTAAGCTACAGTCGATTCACTTTAGGAAGAACAATACCTGACAGCTAAAAAGTTAATAAAACAATTTTCATATATTTATACGTGAACTCAACTCAAGGGATCCTCAGCTATCACTTTTGATAGATTGTATCAATACCGATAAAATAATAATAACATAATTTCATTTTTTTAATTTTGCCCGCAATATATATGTTTATATTTTATAAGTTGTTCTTCCTACCAAGAATTAAGTATGTATAGGTTCTCATACAAAAAATATTTACATTATGTATTTATATAATAATAGTAAACCTAAGAGTATACAATCTTCCACATTTCATAACTAGGATTAATTGATTGATGATTGTTTTCTTTCGTGTAATTGTTAATAGAAACTTAGATATGCATACGAGTACATTCGATTTCGTCTGTTTGTTTCCAGTAAATTCATAAAGAACAAGATGGGACTTCTTCTGTTGTATTTCTGATAAAATACAGGATAATCTATTTACCACCACGCTATATCATCAGCATATAATGTCCAGGATACAGGTTTTACTGTTTTGTTAGTTAATATTGATTTCATTGAACCTTTATAATATCCTTACGAAGTCAAAGGCACAGCTTTTGATGTTTAGTCAGATAGATCTAGTATTGATTGATTTAGTTGTAGCTTATCAATATTAGCTAGCACTATTTTAAATATGTTATATTGTAATTCATTTAACTTACTTATTTAATGTAAATACTTATATTTGGCCAAACGGATTCCATCATCTTTGAATGCAATCAGGGCCGCCCAGAGAGCTCAGGAGGCCTGGGGCAACGTAATTTTGGGGGAGCCCATTTCACAAAAATATTAAACATAGACTTTATTATCTTCCTCTTATCAATGTCTAAGGCTTCACACTTACAGTGGACTAGACTGTTGATGATGAGTTCGGGGTTTGAATCTCACTTGGGTGTACTGAGGATGGTTTTTCATGAATGGTTTACTACTCTTTCTCCATGTAAATGTGGGTGCACTTCCTCTTAAATTAACCTTCATATCCCTAATATATTAGCATAGTTAATAGTTAGTACATATTCTATACATATAACTCGAACGGGTGCCAGCGAAACACAGCGACACATTTTTTAAATTAATCGATTTATTTTTATCAAGATAATCTTAAGTTGTGTACATTATATAAAAGTTTGCTTCAAAAATGGTTAAGCTACCTTAGTCATTTCATTGAAATACTTAAGTACGTTCACTTTAATATAATTTAAGAACAATTATTCCTGCTTTCATTGCAGTGAATTCATCAATAGTATCCTCAAAACTAATTTTCTTAACAAGATCATGTTCAATGCTCAAACTTAGCAAATGGTTTAGAGGGCTTAGACTATCCTCACCGGTGGCTAAACGCAAACGTTTTTAACCAAATACAACTTACTGAAAGTGCGCTCCCCCGAAGCTACTGACACAGGTAATACTGTTAGGAGTTTTAAACAAATACAAATTGGTAGAAAAACTGTTTTAGACCCTTTTGAAACAAACGATTGAGCAGTTCAATTGAAGAGCTCACACTTCAATTAACATACAAGTTCGATTCTGTCCGTATTTTGTAAAAGAGCCTAATTTATTCAATGAGATCTTCTTTTTGAATGTCTTGAGGATATACTGCCTTCAAAGCTTTGGCATGAGTGGCTATGGCTGAGGTGAAAGAACACCTGAACTTTGAATCTAGTTTCTGGAGAGTCAAACTTGTAGTCGACATCTCCTCTCGCATCATGGAATTTTCGTTTCTTACGAATTCTTGAGACATTCAACTCTGGTTTGATTCCGAAGTTATAAGTGACTTCTTTTGATTCTGTAAACAAATTTGGCAATGATTCTTTCAAAAACTGAATCTCCTCCACTAGGCTCTTCACATTTCCTGTTCTCTCTTCCATTGTTTGTTTAGAACTTTTAAGGATTCTGTTCCTATCATTAATGCACCGCCAGACTTTGTACCATATTGTAGTGAGAAGGATGAATTCAAACGATTGCAGCCACTCAATTAGATCCGATACCTCTGCTTGGCTCTCTGGTGGCATGGTAAGCTCCTCCTCAATCTTAATCAAAGAATCTAGAACACCTCTGTGATTATTTGTCAGAGGACCAACAGTGTCTACTCTTGCACTCCATCTAGTTTTCGAAATAGAGTGAAGAGAAATGTTAGCAGTATTTTGCAGAATTTTCCATCTCGCAGGACTGACAGAAAATACACTGTAGAGTTTTTGGATATTGCCAAGATAGGTTTTCACCTCTAAACTGGCTTTCATAGCATGCGTACCACAAAGATTTAACGTGTGCGCACTGAATGGTGAAAAATAGGCTTAAAATTTACCTGAAATGTTAGAGGCGTTATCGTAGCCTTGTCCTTTACACTGTGCTAGCTATAAGTAACACTTTTCTAAGACTTTCTCAATATGTTCTGCAATATACGCTCCTTTCTTTTGTCAAAGTCTATCAGCTTGATGAATCTTTCATAAACCACCTATTTTCTGTTTCGTTGTATTACATATCTGAGAACAAAAGCTAACTGCTCAATATGTGATATATCAGGTGTGCCATCAACGATAGTGGTATGATATTTCTTATAAATACAATTGGAGGATTGGGGAAAAACTAAACAATTTTAATAATCAATATTGTAACAACCTCTTATTTTACTTAAACTACCTTAAAAAACCAAGGATTAAGAAAATAATAAAAAAAGCTATTAACTTTTCTAAAATAAAAGTTGTTTGGGTGGTCAGGGCCCCCCGTTGAGTGGGGGCCCAGGGAAAACTGCCTCATTTGATCCCCCCCCACTGGGTGACCCTTGATGCAATATCGAGTTCTTTTATTCGGGCGAAGAAACTCTCGATTTTTCAAGCGGTGATTTTTGAAACCAAGGTTGTTGGAAATGAGATAGCTTAAGGAAATGTTGCAATCATCAGTTCACTACAAACCTTACCATTTTATAAGCTCACTGCAACAGTTATAATCAATAGCTTATTACAAACTTTAATATTTTAAAAGCACAATGCAACGGTTACAAACGATTCACAAAGAAACCACAGATCTTATAATCCCAAAAAATGATCAGGAAGAGACGAATAACTACACATATTTTTAATCTGTGGCTCTACAGAAGATACAAACCTTTACAATAAATATAAATATGTACGTACTGCAACATACTCCCCCCTTAAGTTAACGTAGAAAATCAAGTTAACTTAACAACTTTAAATTTCACTTCAATCAGATAAAATGATAGACATTAACAGCATAATGAAAGCATGCATATAATCAATGAACAAAATGAAAAATTTACATAACAAGTTCTAAGTATAATGTTTACAAATTATTCTTCTGAGTGATTTCACAATGCATCCCTTCTGGAACCGTCTTGGTGCACTGTCATTCTCACTGTCACGTTTACATGTCACAGGCTCCATCTTATCTTTTTGCTTCTGTGGGTTGTCTTCCGTGGACCCCTACATTGAGGATTTCATTTTGTAGCCTTCTTCATGGTCAATCAATTCCAAAGGGTAGACTCACTGGATGGACCGGAGAAACATGTCCGATGATGTTTGGAGTCAAGCCAATTGGACTTCGCCATCACATACTTTCATCATCTCCATAACCCTGGCTATTGGCCAGTCAAGCCGTTTCATGTTGTCACTGCCGATTAATACAATATCTCCAACATTCAGTTTCCTGAAATTTCCCGTTGAGATTCCTTGTACTAGTTCCTAAGTGGGTGGAGAAGTATCTGTAATACCAATTCGGTACTTCTGTTGGCATGAACTTCATTAAAGATCTGACACATTTCTTCTTTTCTAAGGCAATTTACTCTTCATTGTTGTGTTTATCAGACTCAGGCCAGGCTTCTGGCTGTTACTTCAACCACACTAGTCCCCCCACCATTTGTATTCCAACAACTGTTTGGTTCCACATCCCCGGGATGCCACCTGAAATATGACTCCAACTTTCTGAAGGTGTCAATGCATTTATCTCTGTCAATCTGTTACCAACAAATGTTGACCAAGGTCAATTACGTAAATTCCAAGTAAGTACTGTAATTGTATCAGTCCAAAGGAAAGATTCCATACCCTCTATATTAATAGCTTCCAATCCTTATTTATGCAGTCTGGCTCTAATAATGACTGCTAAAAACTCCAACCTAGGCATCGTAATTTGCTTGACAGGAGTGATTCGGGTCTTTGTTTGGAGTAGCTTTACATACACTCCAGTCGTGGATTGGCATCTTTTGAACACTGCTGCAGCATCACAAAAGGTGTTTAAGCTCAATATGGAAACTTTGGATCCAGCAACACACCTATCGCTCAACTATTTCAGAAATTATGTCATCACCAACTTCAGCATCCCAACCTTCCTTTGTCTCCAAAGTTGACTGCACTAAAAGCTTAGGACACAGAGATGCAGATATTGAAAACTGACAACGGTTTTCTTTCATCACCTTTTCTGAAACATTTTATTTTAAAAACTCAGACCTAATTTGGATCAATTCACTCCAAAATATTTGTTTTGTATTCTCATGTCAACCATGCACACATCCTAGTGTGCTACCATCTTCTCAGATCAAATTGTCTTTCCTTCCTTATAACTGTTGGTGCTTGCATTAAGGTACTTAGCTTCACTTTGATGTCAAGACTAGTGACAAATTTGTCCACATAAAAACTATCTCTAAGTTACTCAACGCTAGTTTGTAACCCGCCATTCTTATCTTATTCACAATGTGGTAACCTATCAGACAGGTGGTGATTAATAACTGCACCTAATAAATAAGGACTATAATTAACTCAGAAAACTATCCTGGTGTGACGATAAACTCGTAATTTTCCTTTACTGTCAAACCACAAAAAAAAAAGAAGGAAACCTCGATCACCTTCATAAAGACTTATCTGCAAAAAGGCCTTCCATACATCTGCCGTAACACCTATTTTTCTAATTAGGAATCCTATCATAATTGATGGTTTGCATTCTAAAAGATGTGTTACGCTGTGCTACTTTACTAGCCACTACTCAGCTAGCCTAGTGTGACATAAAAATAGCGACTAGCGAGTGAAAAAGCAGTAACTAGAGAAGTTGGACATGTCCAACTTTTGGTGCTACTTACTAGCCAGTAGCCAAACTTGAGGGTCACGTGACTCACTTGTCGCTAGCGAGTAGCGTTCTAGTCACTCAGTGTGATGTTATTTATCACCACGTGGTTGTATTGGTGTGTGCTGTGTTCATTTTGTGTTGAAATCCAATTCACACAACTACGTGATTTGATGTACTCGCCGCTACTAATCACCACTAGCTTAGTACAATGAGACATAAAAGTAGCTGTAAAATGTAGTAGCGGCTAGTGAAGTAATAAAGTGTGACACAGCCTTCTCAGACTGATTCCCGTGTCCAAACAGTAATTCAACAAGGTACTTTGTGCTGTCTTCGCAGATGCATAGAAAACCAGTCTTATCTTCGTGGGGTGGTCTTCTTTCACAACGTGATGGTGTGGTAGATGATATCCATGCTAGGCCAGCTCAGCCTGTGTAACTTCTATTATTCCTTCCTGTAGCCATTAATTGAACACATCCTGGTAGCCTTCATAACCACCATGATTTTTAAACTTCTTACAAGTGGAATGAAGTATTTTCAAAGCCAATTCATAGTTATTAAGTAAGAATGGATGGCCTTCCTTCCATGACATATGAACTTTGTATCTACCATCTTATTCAATAGACACCATATCTTGAAAATATTGCAAAATAGCTAGGCTTCTTTGCTTTTTTGCTCTACATGATCCCTGATGCCAATGAGTTCCAAATCCCATAGCTCTGATATGGTTGTGTCCCTTACAAATATCGACATTACAGTCATGGCTACATTGCTTATATTCTCTTTTCCTACCCAATTATGTCCAACCTATCTGAGTTTCCATGGAAAATAAGCTACTTCCAGTTTTCTTACACTTCCCTGTGAACAATTTATCTGCTACATCTGCTCAAATCAACACTTCATTAGGACCTGGTCTTCCTTTTATATCAGTCAGATATACGCCAGAGGCTTTCAACTTTTGCAACCAAAGACCCCTTCCTTTGTAAGCTATACCACCACATATATTATCCTTGTCCAAAGCTTCTAAAATTCACAAAATATAATTTCCATAAAAATTTCCCAAGGGAATTATATAAGAATTGTGTAGACAGGGTTTTGTCTTATCACTGACAAATAAAAAAGGACTGATCATCTACTCCTTTAAAGGAGTGTATCCCATTTCGATAATAACTTTTTTTTAACTCATATGACGGTTGTGATCCAGTATTAATGAGAACTCGAACAGGACTTACACCATTATTCCTATTAACTTCCCAACAACAGACTCTATCTCGTTCTTACCTGACTGGATTTCTTCCACCTGGACCACGTTTTCCCGGATTCTTTCTCCGGTCAATCTTGTGTGATGGTAGCTCTGGACACATAATAGTAAAATGTATGTTTTGGCAGATCATGCACCTTACAGGAGCATTACAATTCTTAACACAGTGCCCTGTTTTCAGGCAGCAGAAACACCTTTTTTCAGTGATTTTCTTTAATTTTGCATTAATGACATATTGTGAGCTTTGAATATTTATGACTTACATGACTTCCATTACAAAACAAACATTTGAAAATCGCTTTACCGGTATGTTTCCTTGCGACAAATAAACCAGCAGCTGTAGGGACTTCGTCTCCAGGTTTCTGGTACCTACTCTTATATTCCTCGGGTGACTTTTTCTTAAGATAAAAACCAGCCATTGCCATTGAAATTATTTCTTTGCCCTCCACCTCACTGCGAACAAACTTCATCGGCTCATTAATGTGGTTCTTTGGTGACCCCCAGTCACGGTATGTCATTGCCAGACTCTAAATAATTCATCTGGAACACAAGATCCAACTAATGGAAACGACATGGCCTCGCACTGTGGCTAAACCTAAATACTCAAATGTTCTTAATTGAGATTCTAGCTTGACGTACAGAGAGGACAAAGAACACGAAGCTCTTGTTATTGTATTCTGTCCAACCAATGATAAAAGTTATCTGACACACATTTCTACAAACAGTTCTTTCTTACCGAAACGTACCCTTAAATTTATATAGCTTTGTGTTAATTTTCTGCGGTAGGAGAAGAGCTCTCAACAAGTTCCTTAGCGCGAGAGTTATGGTAGATATTGTGTCCTGTATTAAATAGGGGAATTCATCTGCCAAATCAATAATTCTTCCATCTTCATCCATTTTCTTAAGTTAATCCCAAACAACAAACAATAAAATATATCTCCTAAATATCTAAACTCAATCTGTGGAAGCTTGACTTTCCTAGTTTCTACCATATTACTATTTCCAAAGCGTACAGATTCGTCACTTTCAATAGCCAATTCTTTGATTCTCTTTTCCACTGTAGCTCCTAACTTTAAAAATAAATGGTACGGCGCACCGCACAGACTTTCTCTCTCTTTCTATAAACTCGTAAGATTTCTGAACGGAATAATGTACATTGTATCATCACCACTCCACATAAGAACACGCATAAAATAATATACAATGATATATAATCAATGAGAAAAGAGGCGCATCTTTGTCCACCTAAGAGCATTTCAAACAGTTTAATGTCTTCCACAAGGGTCAACACTTCGTATTAAAATTTCGATTTCTGGTTAAAATTTTAACATTTTATAAGGTGTTGCAGATCTTCAAGTCATCGCATTGATATTTAATTATTCATTTATACATTTTGACCAATAAAAAATGTAAATATTGACTATTGAGTCTAAAATGGAGATAGATCATTGCTATGCAAACATTTCTCCTAAGAGATTTAAGGAAAAATAACATACTTTTTTAGATACTTATATTTAATTACTCTATGGCATTGGAGAATTATTGCGTTAAGACTTAAGTAGTATATGTTTACAACTAAAGCTCACAAAATTGTATTAATATATTTGCAAATATCTCAGAAACTGTTGCTTTTATAAAAATATATGTCAAATAAAAGTTTTTTATTTCTAATAGTCCTACAATTTTGCAATGATAAGTTGTTTAGTTTCTCAAATAGTTGTGGAGATACGGAAATTAACGCTTCTGTAAAGTACCCTAAAAATCATTTTCATAGGAAAATGAAAATAGCCAGTTTATTTATAATCTTAATCAACGCCTAGATACGAATTTTAATCAAAATCGTTTGAGCAGATTTTGAGAAAACCAAATTTTTCTCTTTTCGCCCTTCAGTAAACTACCCTTAATTTTAAGTTTTTATAGACACACAGACAGACGGCATTGCAAAGACTATTTTTTAGGGTTCGGGGGGTCATGAGACGTCGACATCCATCAACATTTCAGGTTAGTTTTTTTTTACGGTCGCAATACTTAAACTTTAATGTCCAAAAAGTTAAAAAAATTCATATAATTGCGTATAGATTGAAAGTTATTGATTTTATAAAAATATGTTTCGGATAAAATATCTGTATTATAAATATATATACATATTTGTAATGCTAAGTAATTTCATATCTCAAATAGTTTCGGAGCTATTATAAAAAATGTTAATTGACGCATCAGACCGGAGCCCTTAAAGCCATTTTGCCGAAATATTGAGGGTAGCCATTTTGTTTGGAATATTTATTAATGTTTATAAATGAAATTTAATCAAAATCGTTAGAGCCGATTTTGAGAAAATCGACTTTTTCTCTTTTTGCCCTTCAGTAAACTACCCTTAATTTTAAGTTTTAATAGACACACAGACAGACGGCATTGCAAAGACTATTTTTTAGGGTTCGGGGGGTCATGAGACGTCGACATCCATCAACATTTCAGGTTAGTTTTTTTTACGATCGCAATACTTAAGCTTTAATGTCCAAAAAGTTAAAAATATATATATAATTGCGTATAGATTGAAAATTATTGATTTTATAAAAATATGTTTCGAATAAAATATTTGTATTATAAATATATATACATATTTGTAATGCTAAGTAATTTCATATCTCAAATAGTTTCGGAGCTATTATAAAAAATGTTAATTTACGCATCAGACCGGAGCCCTTAAAGCCATTTTGCCGAAATATTGAGAGTAGCCATTTTGTTTGGAATATTTATTAATGTTCATAAATGAAATTTAATCAAAATCGTTAGAGCCGATTTTGAGAAAATCGACTTTTTCTCTTTTTGCCCTTCAGTAAACTACCCTTAATTTTAAGTTTTAATAGACACACAGACAGACGGCATTGCAAAGACTATTTTTTAGGGTTCGGGGGGTCATGAGACGTCGAAATCCATCAACATTTCAGGTTAGTTTTTTTTACGATCGCAATACTTAAGCTTTAATGTCCAAAAAGCTAAAAATATATATATAATTGCGTATAGATTGAAAATTATTGATTTTATAAAAATATGTTTCGAATAAAATATTTGTATTATAAATATATATACATATTTGTAATGCTAAGTAATTTCATATCTCAAATAGTTTCGGAGCTATTATAAAAAATGTTAATTTACGCATCAGACCGGAGCCCTTAAAGCCATTTTGCCGAAATATTGAGAGTAGCCATTTTGTTTGGAATATTTATTAATGTTCATAAATGAAATTTAATCAAAATCGTTAGAGCCGATTTTGAGAAAATCGACTTTTTCTCTTTTTTCCCTTCAGTAAACTACCCTTAATTTTAGGGGTAGATATCCAATTCCAAAAACCCCTCGGGGCAACCCTATGAAAACCCTAGATATCAAGTTTCAGCTCAATCGGTAAAATAGTTTAGGCTCTAGTTGGAGGTACAGACAGACAGACAGACAGACAGACAGACAGAAATTCAAAAACCACTTTTTCGGATTCAGGAAGTCATGAAACGTCAAAATTCATCAAAATCTCGAGTTCGATTTTTTTGACGATCACCATACTTTCTCTACCTGTAAGATAGAGAGAAAGTAAAAATAATTTGAATGTTCTCTGTTGATTTATTTTCCGCATCAAGTTCTCCCTCTGTTTGATCAACCTCTAACATACACTCAAATACCTGGTGATACAGACTTTGAAGCTCTTCAAACTTGACTTTCAAGGTTTGAAACTTCGCTTCTCCCGTCAAAAAACAACACAAGAATCAATGTCATCAAATTCCGCTGCTATCTGGTTGCACAGCCACATAAACGAGCTTTTTGCAAGAGACCTAACATTACGCACTCTTTCTATGTTTAAAATATGTCCTGTCACAGTCGCCAACTGTTGGAAACGAGTTAATTTAAGGAAAGGCTATAATCATTGGTTTATTACAAACTTTACTATTCTATAACCTTAATGAAATAGTTACAATAATTAGCTTACTACAAACTTTAGAATTTTAAAAGCACAATGCAAAAGTTACACACGACTTACAAAGAAACCACATATTATATAATTTCAAATATGATCGGGATTAAACTAACCACTATACATCTTTTTAATCTGTCGTTGTACGGAAGGTACCAACCTTTGCGAAACACATAATTATGTATGAACTGCAACAATGGTATAGTATATATTCAAAATAAATATAGATTATTTTACCAACGCCATCTATATCATTAATACTGGTCGGTGAACTAATTGGTAGATGTTATGTGTGATTTTTTTTTAAGAACAGCTAATTATTAGCGGTGAATTTTAATGTGAAGAGACTGGGTCTATTAGTTTTATTCTAAAAACATAATATGTTTATTTTAATTGTAATAATTTGTTCACTCTAAATAGTTTTAAATTATTTCTCACGGTAATTATTGTTTGTTGAATGGGTTGCCTGCAACCTGTTATTTGGTTAGAAGATACAAGGAAATTTTTGTTACTCTTTGGCTAACTAAATCAATTTTGAATATGTTACGAAATAAAGTAATTTCTAGCATATTTTAAATAAAATTAGGGATTTATGCTTTTTTCTCAAAATGGCTGGGATGGAATCCCAAGATGGTACCCTAGACCATTTAAGTTTTAAATACCATAAAATAGGGTACAATTTTATTTTAGTTCTTTAAAGTTATTTCAAAAAGAGGTTTAGTCCTCAAGTGATACAGATTTCATATTTATAGTGTGTATTTCAAGATATTATTTTGATTACCACAAAGTAAGTACTACCTGGACGCTATCTTTCGCTCTCCATTGAAGAAGAACTTTGTTGAGATCAGCCCTATTTATCTGTAATCATCTGGGGCATCTTGAATCATTTCAAACTTTTGACTAAACCAATAAAAAGTAAATTTTGCGTGTTGTCGAAAGAAACCTAGATAAATTCTGAATATTCTATTTTATGAAAGTTACCAAGTTATTTCAGAGCAAAATGGGTACAAACAACTTTGACTGTTGAGAACATGATTTTTTAAATATATTTTAACAAATTAAAAGTTTAATCAAACAATATAGTCTTCAACAATAATATAACATTGTGAAATGTTCAGTAGAGTTCTCTATTTTATTAATTCTGATAAACTTATACCTTCTATAATCTATAATGTCCATATTAGGTCCAGTACACAGGTCTTGTTGTTTAGTCAAGTATTATTGATTCAGTTGTACCTTCTATAATGTCCATATTAGGTCCAGTACACAGGTCTTGTTGTTTAGTCAAGTAGTATTGATTCAGTTGTACCTTCTATAATGTTCATATTAGGTCCAGTACACAGGTCTTGTTGTTTAGTCAAGTAGTATTGATTCAGTTGTACCTTCTATCATGTCCATATTAGGTCCAGTACACAGGTCTTGTTGTTTTGTCAAGTAGTATTGATTCAGTTGTACCTGCTATAATGTTTATATTAGGTCCAGTACACAGGTCTTGTTGTTTAGTCAAGTAGTATTGATTCAGTTGTACCTTCTATAATGTTCATATTGAGTCAAAGACACATGTTTTGTTTTGTTAGATTATACTGATTCAATAGTTCAAGGGAGTGTAATATTTATCCTGTGTAGATTGAGCAGTTTTCATAATATTTTTGCAGATAATGAATATTAGGCAGCGTTTCACGGAAACCACTGCAGCATATGGAAATAATGAGCGCTATCTGCAGATTATATAAAGAAAGGAAATTTTCTCTTTTGGAAGCATTTTATTTCTCGACTCCACCACTAAGTTAAGGAGTCTCTCAAGCGATGAGACATCCTCTATCTACCGGCTAGGTGACACCACGGTTAGTGTGCCTGACATTCACCAGGCTCAATCTCCTTCCTTCATTCTAGCTGGTACAGTTTGGGCATAGCAACATTCGTTTATTGCTTTGGGAATAACAAGAACCATATTCTCAACATGAGACTAAGAAATACTATTAAATACCAATCAGATTTAACATAAATACCTCCAGTTCTTATTTGTATTACATCTCTACCATATTTATCCTAACCTTAAACGCTAAAGCTAACTCTATATCCCCGTATACAGCTAACAAATTTTAACCACGTTTAATAAAAAATATTATAACTCATTCAAGATTTGAATCAATGTTCGGTGTTTGTTAGCTCGAGTCCAGAATATTAAATATTTTAAACTTTTTGCATCATAATTTAAATTCCGCTTATTCTGACTTACTTTGAAAGATTACAGTTTGACCCTATCTTATAAGCTATAGAATTAAATAGCCAAAGCTATTATTTATGCTTTTAGTGAGGATTACTCCATCTAGATATCATATTCTGAAAAATTACACCTGAATACGGGAATCGAACCCAGGATCTTTTGACTTAGTACGCCAATGATCTAACCACTGAGCTATTTAGGATTCGTCCCGTGCCCAGGGTCATTCTTCACTCATATTTCAATGATAGCTCGTGATCTTAATATAATCACATACTTGTAGCCGACGATTTCCGCACGTCCATCATAGAATCTGCCTTAAAATATGAGTGAAGAATGACCCTGGGCACGGGACGAATCATGGATAGCTCAGTGGTCAGAGCATTGGCGTACTAAGCCAAAAGGTCCCGGGTTATATTCCCGTGTTCAGGTGTCATTTTTCAATTTTCAGAATATGTTATAAGCTATACTATAAAGGAATAATTAAAGGTAAGCTTGTTACCTTACAGGGTAAACGAAGGGTACAAATATTTTTTTGTGCTCGTGTATTGCTCATATATTTACTTTAATACCACCTCTATACGTTACTATTAATTATACAAGTTTGAATTATATGGCATGTTAATACAAATGTTAGGAGATTGGAAAACTCTCCAGGAACATTAAAAAAAATACCATTTTTAATTTAATTGCTGATTTAAAAACATACGTTTGTATGTCTTGTATTGAAAAATACAATTTTTATAAATCAGTCAAACTTGGTACAACTATCTCCCGCCAGAGAAGGCTCTGAATGCGCACGCGCAACGCCTGGTAGCATACAACGCCGCGTTACATGAGCGGAACAAAGACAGCAGCCCACCCAATAAACAGGACAGTGTGACTAGGGGAGGAGCGGTTCTCTCTCTAGCAGTGACTGGGAGGCTGTTATGGGATGATTCCATCCCTGTTGAGCTAGTACCAGAGCTGTTCCAGCGCTCTTGGTGGGAAGTTGACATCGCAAAATGGTATCTCCTGGATACAGGTGAGGTTATGTATCCGGAGAACAGTCAATTGTAGTAGGTTGGGACGAGAACAAGTATCAGTTTGAATGAGAGTTAAGTGCGACAGCCGTACTAGTGACTGCCATGAAGTTTTAAACGCTTGGAGCTAGCGCTGTGACGGAAAGAACTCGTAGCTGTCGTACTCGCCATGATGTGTTAAGAAACCTCACCGTCCTGGGCTCACTTCCTGACTCGGGTATGAGACGCGGAGAGGAGGATGTACCGGCAGAGAGATGTTGCTGGTGCCTGTGTCTGCCCCTGGGGGGACGCTACCAGGCGCCGCCCCCACCATCCCCAAGCGCCGTCATGCATGTATTCTACCACGAGGACAGGGGCAAGTGCTGCAAGAAACTGCTACGGTTTAACGACTACCCCAACAAGGTAAAACTTGATTAGGATAGTAGGCAGTACTCCTGATTGACCATGTTGTACTACTCCAACAAGGTAAATACTTGATTAGGATAGTAGGCAGTAATCCTGATCGACCATGTGGTACTACTCCAACAAGGTAAATACTTGATTAGGATAGTAGGCAGTACTCCTGACCAACCATGCGGTACTACTCCAACGAGGTATACACTTGATTAGGATAGTAGGCAGTACTCCTGACCAACCATGTGGTACTACTCCAACAAGGTAAATACTTGATTAGGATAGTAGGCAGTACTCCTGATTGACCATGTTGTACTACTCCAACAAGAGTAAACACTTGATTAGGATAGTAGGCAGTACTCCTGATCGACCATGCGGTACTACTCCAACAAGGTAAATACTTGATTAGGATAGTAGGCAGTACTCCTGACCAGCCATGTGGTACTACTCCAACGAGGTATACACTTGATTAGGATAGTAGGCAGTACTCCTGACCAACCATGTGGTACTACTCCAACGAGGTATACACTTGATTAGGATAGTAGGCAGTACTCCTGATTGACCATATTGTACTACTCCAACAAGGTAGATACTTGATTAGGATAGTAGGCAGTACTCCTGATTGACCATGTTGTACTACTCCAACAAGGTAAACACTTGATTAGGATAGTAGGTAGAACTCCTGACTGACCGAGAAGTACTACTCCAGCATAGTAAAACTTGATAAGGATAGCAGCTAGCAATCCTGACTGACCAAGTAATATTGGCTACAAGTTATTAACGCCTTTGTTAGAGATTCATTCACACTTTTTTTCTCTCTGCTTCGAACTATACTCATTTAGTTGCACAAATGTGACAGAAATGAGGGAAATACAGTTTTTATTTAATGTACTCTACTTACATTTGAGTAGGAGACTGGTAAATCATTGAGGGAAATCCACCTTCAGTCATCCAACTGGTATTTGAACGTTGACCTCCGTATCACATGATAACTAGACAAGATAAGTTTGACATTCCTACCACGTGTTTACCGGTGCTATTTCAGATATACTTAGAGTGCAACTAGTCATCTCGGTAACTCGTTGAAGTAGTTTTATTACCTTAAAATTACTAGCCAATCTTATAATATAATTAATTTTGTAATTTTAAACAAATGACATTGTTTTATAGTTATTACCACTGCCACTATTAATATTAATAATGTACTGTTTATTTTATGTGCCATAACAACCCGCCAGACTTCAAGAAGGTTAAAACTTACCACACAAAAAGTGCGGGTTTTGGAGTTAGTTAATTTTAACTAGATTTATGAAGTGGCTTTATCTAAATTTGCGCTGAGAATTTTCCAATCAAGTATACTATTCAATCAATATATTAATTTTTAATATATAGCTTACTAGATAAATACATATTACATATTTTAAATTACATTACTACCCGCTTTTGTGGCCACATAGTCAAAGGCGTTACTCTCGCAATATACTAACTAGACTGCTGATGATGGGGATATATTGGTTAGATCCCGGTTGGGTGTAGTGAGGGTGGTTTTAAAAATAGTTTTACACTCTCTCTCCATGCAAATGCAGGTACACTTAATCTAAATTCAACCTTCCTTATTCCTAACCCATAGGGCTATTTAGTACATATGCATATAGCCCTAACATGTAGTAAGACGCGGGGCTAGTCAAAATTACATGGCTAGCCAACTTTTCAGTTTTATTTTGTTTATTTTGAATAACTTTTTTTTAGTAATGTGTACCCTTTCTTCATTTTTTAATATCTAGAAGTGATTCCCAGATCAAGAAATTAATTCCATTATGTATCAACTGAAGATGATATCGACAACTTTTGCGTGGTTCTAGCTTCTCTGACAAACAAGTTGTACTTTATTTTCTTTCGTTTGATCCTAATTTGTCCAGACATAGCTCATAACAGACACAAATAATATACATTCGATAAACACTTAAAATATAATTACATTAAAGGAAGATAAAGAAAATAATAAAATAAAATAAAGATAACTTATATGATAGATTTTAAAACGCAGCTCTCTATTGATAGAACACTTTTGTTTGATTTTTATATAATTTCGATGATTTACATATTTATAAGTGGAGATTCATTTTATTAAATCTTTATAATGTTCCGGAATTTACTTTTTTATTTTAATCATATAGCATATATGACAGGGAGAGACACGACATCCAGGCTCGGTTGCTTTATGTGAAGACTATTAGCCGCTCTGGTGGCACAGACAATTGTCCAGGGTACCCCATAGGAGGTTGTATACACGTCGTACTTACAATTAGATGATTTGATAATAAGGTCGTGGATGCGGTGCAAGTCTTAACGTAATTTAAGACTAACTAACCAAACCCTGGTGACCGTTGGGATAATTCCAATCTCCTAACATTTGTAAAGGAAAAATAATCCAGGGTAACAGTCGGGAATCGAACCCGGGAGCTCTAGACTCGTAGCCAGGGGCACTGACTACTATACCACGGGGATGATTTGTATATAATTATTTTAAACAATATTTGAATATAATATAGCAGTTTTAAAAGCACAGAAGCTGTCGAAGATAAATTTCTAAATCCCATTAAATCTAAAATTGTATAATATTCCCTCATTTTTAAAGTGAGCCAATATTGGAGTTCTACAAATTTAACTAAATTGGACCAAATTTTCCAATTCTAAACTTAAGGTTGTATGAAAGGGGTAGCGAGAAATAAAACCCATTGTTTTTGCAGTTTTTATGGCAAATTTTTTTTTTTGCTAAAATAAATAAAATTTTGTTCCAGTACAAGTATAGAAGTTAATTTTCTTCCTATAGTGACCTCAAAATTTATTGAATATCTGTCAAGGGTGGTCTGAAACTTAATGATAACTTTTTCTCTTAGTTAAAAAAGTTTGTTAGATAATGCTACCATGCTCATGACAGATATTCAGGAACTGTTGCTATCATCATGTGAATAAAATTAAACTCTGTACTGGAGCAATATTTTATTTATTTTGGAAAAAAAAAAGTTTTGCCATAAAAACTGCAAAACATTGGTCCTTTTCTCACGTACCATTCCATTCCACCTTAAACTATAATAATATTTGTATTTGTATTTAACTTCAACTTAATTATTCAAACTCAATTTACTGTATTGATATAATAAGCTAAGCTCAACATAAATAAAAAATATAACTATCTAACTTAAACTAAACAAAGGAAATAATTGTATTTTGAAGATGACAACCCTCTCATAAAGTGTCGAGATAATGTGATGTTAAAAGTTGAGTTCGACCAACCCAACATCTTTACAACTTGCTATGTCACTGTCACGTCCGCTGATTGGCTGTTCACGTGAATGTTCTTGTATTCTAATGGTTAGAAAGATATGTCCTGTCGGAATGACAATAAAGCGAGTACATCTGAATTAAGTCAGTGTATTTTTTTTAAATGAGTCTTTATTCTAATATTTCACCCAGAATTTGTGCATTTTAAGCGTTAATAGGCTGAATTAATATGATTACTTGAATGCTAACTCAAACATATTTTTTTTAAGCACTGTGTCTTACTACCCATTCGGACTATACGCTTATATACTAATCACGCTAGTGATTTAGGAATGAGGCAGTTTGAATTTGGAGGATATGTACCATCATTTGTATGGAGATAGGGTGGGAAACCCTATAGGAAAACCACGCTCAGTAAACCCAAGTTGTATATGATCAAGATTTCCCCGTCATCGGCATTTTAGTATATTGCAAGATTAACGCCTTAGATCAAGTGGCCACCCGAAGCAGGTCACATGAACATTTTTATTTAACCAAATATAATTACGATTTTGAATGTTGTTAGTACAAATAAGTAATTTTTTCTAGTCAAATTCAAAACATTTATTATAAAATTATATATAATTTATAAACTATTTACGTCATTTGGTAAAAGTAAAACTTTGTACTATGTTGTTCATTCTTAAAACTTTGTTTGAATCATATTAATAAGCATAAAAACCTTGTATGGTAACACAACACGTTATTACTGTCATTAAGAAGTTTGAATCATTATTTGTTTTCACAGTATAAGCTGTTGATCAGGAAATATCTGTACAGCATATATACTGTATAGCTATAATATCATTGTAAGGTTTATAAGTGAACAAAATAATATAGGGGTGTTTCTTCTGGCGAAAGATTTAGAATTAATTAGATTTATTATTAGACATTCTATTTTCAATAAGCCATCGTAATACACCATCTATGCCAATTTGTAAATCTCAAAATGAGCCAGTGAATAGATGTTTTTGAATAGTATGAGATCATCAACAAACAATAAATAGTTTGAAGAATTCGAATACTTACCAACGTCATCGATTAACACATTAAAAATAAGAGGTACTAATTTTGACCCTTGAGGAGCTAGAAAGGAGTTGTTAGTGCTTGAAGCTATTTTGATGGTAAGAGGCCTATTTTGTAAATAGCTCCTAAGCTAATTCACATAGGTAATTGATAAGCCAAACTAACTAGTTCTTAGAGAATAATATTGTGCTGACATAGATCAAAAGGTTTATTTGGTCAAAATAAATTATTGTATTTGTCTAAACTTGAGTAGAAACTTGAGAGGCAGCATGACCCAATAATTTTACCTAGCTATTATTATTATTGTAAGGTGTCGGTCTTATGACAGGTTCATTCCTTTTGTCAGTGAACTTAGACCACCAATGCACCCTGCCCTCTGCCTCTTCTCTGAACGCCCAGAATTTTCTTCTTTCCTTCAAATAATCTAATATTTGAATCCTCCTTATTTCTAAGCTCCTGTTTTATCAAACTCTCCTTCTATGACGTCGTGCAGAAGACAGTTTCTCCTAAGGATGTGTCCAACCCACTTTGCTTTGTACCAAAGTCTAACATCCAAAATGGTTTTCTTCTCACCGACTCTTCTAAGGACGTCTTCATTTGTCACCCTGTCTGTCCACCTGATCTTCTCAAGTCTTCTCCAGCACCACATTTCAAAGCTATCCAAGTATTTCTCTTCCATCTTCCTAAGAGTTCAAGTTTCTGTTCCATACAGCGCGTTGCGCCAAATTTAGCATTCTATCAATTTATTACTCAGTTCTAAACTCAACTTGCTGGTCAATAGTAGCCTCTTCTTATTGAAAGCTTCCTTGGCCATGGCATTCTTCGAACTTATTTCCTTGGTGCAGTAGGCATTCTTTGTCAGCAAACTTCCCAGGTACTTGAACTGCTCTATATTTGCCAACTCATTGTTTTCAATTTTGATATTTAATGGCTCTTCATTTTTTGAAATCACCATCACTTTTGAGTTCTCAATGTTGATATTCATGCCATATCTTCTCCCTATCTCCACAAGTCAGTCCAACAGTTCCTGCAAATATTACTTATTTTTGGCCAGCAATTCTAGATCATCTGCGTATTTGATTGTGTTGATGATGCATCCTCCTATCCTGAAATTTCCATGACCCTTCAGAATTTATTTGGCCAGCAACTTAGCTACAATAGATTTATTGTGAGCAAAATCATTCTGATTTTCAGATAATTTGTTTATTAAGTGGTGAAATATATGTTCTTTTATTATTTTCTCAAATATTTTTAGAGAAGGTATTAGGAAGGTTAATGGGCTTATAAGTAAAAATATTAGTTTTAGCCCCTTTTGTATGCATGAGCATGACCATAGATTGTATCCGTGCTTCAGGGAACGTTGCACATGACAAGATGAGATTGAATATATATGCTGTCAATGAATTGTGAGGATATTTGTACAGTCTTTAATATTAAGCTTGGGATTCTATCTACCCTAGCTCACCTGGATGAACTTAATTTATTGATAGTAAGAGAGACAGCCAAGGAATAATGTGGCTAGGACACAGGGATCCTTTGTATCAAAAACAGAACTAGGCATATTTGGTAACGCTGAATTGTAGGCTGAGCTAAAATAGTTACCAAATTCATTTGTTATAAAACCGGGTCAGTGACAATATTTACATTTATTTCAAGGTCGAGTACTAGTAATAATAATAATAATAATAATAATAATAATAATAATAATAATAATAATAATAATAATAATAATATTTTTCAAACAACTTGTCAGTAGAACAAGAAAATGGTTTTCAAACCAACCATGTCAGAAGAATATTTTTTTTCCAAACCAGCCATTACAGCAGAATATGAAAAATGTTTTCAAATCACACATGTTTGAAGAGTAGGGAAAATGTTTTTAAAACACACATGTCAGCGAAATAATAAAATAAAAAAGATATCAAATCCCACTTATCAAAAAATAAGATTTTTGTCTAAACCAAAATTGTCAACAGTATAAGAAAAAGGTTTTCAAACTATGTCAATAGAATCAGGAGAATGATTTTAAATTACACATATCATTAGAGTAAGGAGAATATTTTGAACTATACATATCAGTAGAATAAGGAAAATATTTTTAAACTACACATGTTAGCAGAATGAGGAGAATGTTTTTAAGCTACACATGTCAGCAGAATCAGGAGAATGTTTTTAAGCTACACATGTCAGCAGAATGAGGAGAATGTTTTTAAGCTACACATGTCAGCAGAATCAGGAGAATGTTTTTAAGCTATACATATCAGTAGAACAAGTACATTTTTTATTAATTGATTTATGGTATTTTTGAAGAAGTTGGTAATTTATGGCTCAATACAAAGACTACATTTATTTTATTCCTGATTTCATGGACTAAAATAGAGCGTGGGGCTAGTATAATAGTAAGCATTAATATAATCTTGACTGTATGGAGGAAACGATAAAAGAATATAATGCCAAGATTCCTTCACAAAAATGAAATGTTGGTATAAACAAGTAAGAGATAATGTGTTTAGAGATTATTACTATTCCAGAAAATTTTCAAGTTGTTATGGTTAATAGTTACAGTTCTTATGTGAAGATAATTAAGCATTTCTGCTGCTTCACGGCACTGGTACCATGAACAAAGTCTCCTCGTGAAGATAATGAAGCAGTTCTTCTGTTCCGCGACACTAGTACGGTACCATGAACAAAGTTCCCTCCTCAAGAAGATAATGAAGCAGTTTGTTTACTCCTATTCATAGGATCATGATGATATTTCCTAATGGATCAGTTCTTCTGCTCCCAGACACTAACTAGTCAACAAATAGAGTGCCCTTGGTAAGATAATGAAGCAAATATCATATTCTGTGACATTTTTCTCGTGAAATAAACTCTATTGGGAAGTTAATGAAGCATTTATTCTGCTCCAAGACACTAGATTAACAAACAAAGTTCCCTCGTAAATATAATGAAGCAGTTCTCCTATTTTCTGTTAACATGCTCCCAAACGAATTTCCATTGTGAGGTTAATGAATCAGTTCCTCTACTCCAAGGCACTAATTTCCCGACCAAAGTTCTCTCATGAAGATAATGAAACATTTTTTCGATTCCGAGATACTAGGTCTATGAACAAAGTTCCTTCGTGAAGAAAATGAAGCAATTCTCCTATTCCATGATTCCAGATTTCCGAATGAGCTTTCATAGGTAAAATAATGAAGCATAGTTCCATGAAACTCGCTTAGGTTGAAAAGCGAAATTCCCGCGTAAATATAATGAAGCAGATGTCTTATTCTGTGAAACTAGGTCCACGAACAAAGCTCCCTCGTGAAGATGAAGAAGCAGTCATTCTGTTCCACAACTCTAGTATCACGAACCAAGTTGCTTGGAAAAGATAATGAAACAGCTCTACTGCTTCCCGACACTAGCTCTGTGATGTTTTCTCACAATAAACATTATTTATATTATCTATTATTTTTGAATTATTGAAGATTCATTGTTGTGATGGGGAGAAAAATACGTCAACAACGAGTCAACCCTCTCAAAATTACGTGAATATATTATAGAATATCAATTTCATCTCAACTTTATATAATAAATAGGACCACAAATAACAAGTTTAAAAACAAGATTCAAATTAATTACCTGAATATTGAATCCAACTCAAAGAGGCGGTAGTCATTCATCAATGTGTCATCCATCATAATTCATTAAACATGTCGTCTGTTGCTAGCACTTAAGCTGGAGTATTCGTACATCGATCAAAGCGCTACCGATTTATGAATCTCCCCTAGCAGAGCTTTTGATCTACAACATTATAATTGGCCATCGATCGAGCTCAGTCACAATCATGACGTTATTACTCAATAGGTTAGTTAAAAAAAATTGAGATTTAGATCAACGATAACATTATAATAAGTTCAATTAATTGTATTTGATTGTAATATTCTTACTATTATTTTAAAATTATATTTATTAATGCCTTTGTAGTAATGACAAGGAAGAGGATAAGGCCTAGTAAAGCTATAAATTTTGCTGGAGTAGAGCTGAGAAAAGTACAGAACGTAAAATATCTTGGAGGTGTGATTGAGGTGAAAGGTGTAAGTAGAAAGGATCTAATGAGAAGAGGACATAATGTAGAATTGTTCTGTAGGTGTGTAAGAGACCGTCTATGAAAAGAGATGTGCACTTGAAGTGTAAGGAAGTGTTGTACAGGGTGTACCTTGCCATAAGTCACATATGCAGCAGAAACATTTAAATTGAATGTACAAGAGTCTAGGAAAGGGGATGTCATGGGAATGAAATTTGTGAAGAACATGTTAGCTGTCACGAAGCGAAGCAAGATTGTGAATGAAGTTATGTGAGAAAGAATGAGGGTACAGAGAGTACACGAGATAATAGAGGAAGCAAGACTTAGATGGTATCGGCATGTAATGAAGATGGAGAGGATACCAAAGAGAGTGATGGAACTGAAGTATATAGGAAAAAGACCGCAAGGGAGGCCAAGAAAGAGATGGTAGGAGCAGATAACAGAAAGTTTGCAAGTGAGAGGATAAGAATGGTAGTAATTAAAGGAGGAAAAGTGGTAGAAGAATAGAGGAAAATGCAGGAATTTTACTAAATTGACCCAGCCACAGGCTGGATACAGTTGATGATAATTATGGTGATGTTGATGATGAGGTTTCACCTCACATGTGATGTTGTCTTCACCCATGAGCATGGACACAAATATCTTTGGCGAGATCAGATTCAACTTAGGTTATCTTTCTTCGAAGGTTTACTATATAAGGATAAATGGAATTACCACAGAAAGCTTCAAGGACTTGATGAGTGATAGATTATTTTTGGAAATAAACATTTTAAAAATCAAGTTAAAATATACCTTTACTAGAAGTAGAAGTTTTACTCGTTATTCGCTCGGAAGCCGCATCAAAGCCTGTCCCTTTTAAGTAAAGTTAGCTAGACCCTCGAATCTTAGACATGCAATATCAAAGCTAATAATATACAGCCTTTAATATAATTTTTAGTTTTTGTGCTCGTTTATTTAAGTTTCGTTTGTCTGCCCATGCAAAATTTAAATTTTCTACCACACCGAGAAGCTATTTTATCTATTAGGATAGGAAATTTGAGCTCGTCAATTTTCCTGCTCCCTATTTTGAAATTTCAAATTTTCCAACTTTTATGGTTATCTGGGGTGATATTTTTACCTGAATGCTAATTTTTAATTTTCTTACAAACTCAAAAAGTTGATTTTTTAATAATTTTGAAAACATTTCAAAATTTTGAATATTTGTTAGCAGTCTTACTATCCATTAGGGCTATACGCCTATGTACTAACTACGGTAATTAGTTAGGGATGATAAAGGTTGGATTTAGAGGAAGTTTACCCGAATTTGCGTGGAGAGAGAATGGAAAACCGTTTAGGGACAACCACCCTCAGTAAACCCGACCGGGATCAAACCCCAATCTCCCCATCATCGGTGGTCTAGTTGTTTATCAAAATGACGCCTTATACCTTGCGGCCAACGAAGCGGGTATTTTGAAATTTGAAGACCTTTTTGTTAACTGGTATGGTTACTTTAAGTGCCCGTCAAATTGTGTTTTCTAACCATACCATAAAGTAGTGTTTTATATTAGTTGTATCAATTTTAAGCTCCTCCTCTTCTCAGGACTACATTTAGAAATTCTATATAATCATTCGTCATCTGCCTAATCAGAGAAGCCCCTCTATCTACCTAACAAGGTTTAACTTTAAACCAAATTAAAAGGTTATTTTTTCGATGATGTATTGGAATTTTGGTTCCCACCATTTATTGGCACCAGTTTTCAAATTTTAAAGGTTCTATTTTCTGGGGTCGTATTCTAACCTCATTCCAAATATTTAATTTTTCCCCTACATCGGGAAGTGTTTTTTTCTAGTAAGGTGTGAAATTCTTAGCTTTGCTAGTTTACAGACCTAAATTTATAGATTTAAAAGCTTTCATACTTTTATAGTTAACACTGGGATAGTCTCTCTATCTTATTGTCAAATTTAATTTTTTTTACTAAATCAAAATGTGTTTTTTCTATAAGTTTTGGAAATTTCTATCACCCCCATTCCTCTTTACAGCATTTCACCAATTCTTGTTTAGAAATTTAAAATTTTCAGACTCTTCTGGTTAATTGGAGTCATCCCTCTATATTTATGTAAATATTCCTATTTTATACAATACCAGAAAGAATTTTTTCTCTTTTGGTAGTGGAAATTTTGGGAAAACCCCTCCCCAAGAACCCGTTAATTTTAATTTTGAAATTTAAAAATATTCACATTTTATGAAATAAGCCTTATCTATCCGCCCGACAGATTTATATCCTCAACACATAATATATAAATATATTTATATATTAGTTTAAAAATGTTTAAGCCACCCACTTCCCCCATTTCATCAACCAATATTTAGAAATTTCATTGTTTATTTGAGGTGAGCCTTCTGAATTCTTGACCAATTTCAATTTTCTATCTCACAAAAAAAAAAAAAAAAAAAA
>CABFWB010003291.1:52923-82625 GCA_902151455.1 Timema bartmani
CACTTATTTCAAAGTTATCAGTCCTCACTTGTTAGGGGACAGCCCTCACTACCAAGGTAGCACCACTTATTTCAAAGTTATCAGTTCTCACTTGTTAGGGGACAGCCCTCACTACCAAGGTAGCACCACTTATTTCAAAGTTAGTAGTCCTAAATTCTTATAGGGCAGCCTTCCCTTCCCAGGTAAAACCCCTATATCCATAGATAGCTAAGGATAGTTTCTAGGTAAACCGTAAACACCATTCCTATAAAATATAGAAGATCGTAAACAAGGGCTAGGGCATTTTCTAGGAATAAACTAGTTAGTGACATCATCTAGACATGACTAGTTAGTGCAGGGTAAGGATATATTACGTATTCTATAACTACTAAATGTTAGAGCATTTATTTCATGTACAAGGTCTATAATATCTCGTGGTAGGGTGTACGTAGCACGGTTATTACTTGTGTCAGCCATTGGATGAGAGCCTCATTCACCCGGACCGGAGTGTACCCATGCATGTGACGATCAATAATAGAATATAGCCGAAAGAAGGAAGGTAACACTATGTTCCTCTCTTTATTAAAACACTGTGGCTAAAAGGAAGGGAGGGGACTCAGATTTCAGGAAGTATTCCCTGGGAGATTATACAGCCAGCATTTCATTGATAGCTTCAAATCAAGATATATTATTTGTCAGACTATGGAGACAGAACTAATAACTTGGCCCCAAGTGCTCATGTGAAGTACTTATAGTGTTTGTGTTGATATTGTTACTCAATTAGTGAACTTCTGAGGGATAAGTTGTGGTCCTATGTTAAGTTAGTTTGCAACTCATGTGATGTAATACAAGCCCATGCCACATCTTAAAATAGAGCATGTGCTATTGTTCTTGCTTCCTGGAAGCGAGTGAGCCTGAATTTGATATGACAAGCAGATTCAAGCTCCTACCCAAGGTCGGGTGTATGGACGTTCGAATTACTATGACTGGTAGCTTCAAGCTATTTACGAAGGTTGAGTGTATGTGCCTTCGAGTTTCTATAACAGATAGCTTCAAGCTTCTTCCAAATAATAGTTGTATGGGTGTTCGAATTACTATATCTGGTGGATTCTATCTCCTTCCCAAGGTCGGATGTATGAACCTTCGAGTTGCTATAACTGGTGGCCTCAAGCTCTTTCCCAAGATCGGATGTATGGATGGTCAAGTTGCTATAGCAGGTAGTTTCAAGCTCCTGCCCAAGGTTGGCTATATTGATGTAGATTTGTTTGAGTTGCCTAGACCTGTTTTGTCTTACCAGACCAACAACTGAAAACCGACTGCAAATTAATCTCCTAATGGGCTCCTATAAGGATAATTACAAACACACACTAGCTGCAGACAGCAACAGTCAGACACAAGGTCAAGACAACTAAAGATACACAAAATATGCAGATAGCTACATACATAGTAGCTGAAGACAAATAAAGACATACACTAATTATGAACAGCTAAAGACATATACTAGCCACAGGCGATTAAATACACATACTAGCTACAGTCATCTAAATACATGAAGATGCCGACAGCTACTACAGATACACACTAGTTGCAGACTACTATATATGCATACTAACTACAGAAAACTAAAGAGACACACTAGCTGCAGACAAATAAAGACGCACACTAGTTGCAGGCAACATAACTTTTAATGTCAATGATAAATGCAATGAATAATAATGACGTCTCAAATTCAGGACTTGAATTCTACAAAAAACCAAGAGCAATAAAATAGGTTTTTACTTTTGCAACATTAATTCCAAAGAATAAACACACAAAAAGCAAATTTAGAATTTTTATATAGAAAGACGCAAATGGTTTTAGATAATAATAATTTGCCATCCTAAATCAAAAGCTTTGTATTGGAAAAATAAATGGCATCAACTTAACCATGAGAAAGAGATTTGAAATAACGGAGCCCGGAACATTTCCGTCGAACTGATTGCCATGTAAAACAAGGCTACTGCCCGTAAAGATTGTTTTTACTTTCTCTCTATCTTATAGGTAGAGAAAGTATTGTGATCGTCAAAAAAATCGAAGTCGAGAATTTGATGAATTTTGACGTTTCATGACTTCCTGAATCCGAAAAAGTGGTTTTTGAATTTCCGTCTGTCTGTCTGTCTGTCTGTCTGTACCTCCAACTAGAGCCTAAACTATTTTACCGATTGAGCTGAAACTTGATATCTAGGGTTTTCATAGGGTTGCCCCGAGGGGTTTTTGGAATTGGATATCTACCCCTAAAATTAAGGGTAGTTTACTGAAGGGAAAAAAGAGAAAAAGTCGATTTTCTCAAAATCGGCTCTAACGATTTTGATTAAATTTCATTTATGAACATTAATAAATATTCCAAACAAAATGGCTACTCTCAATATTTCGGCAAAATGGCTTTAAGGGCTCCGGTCTGATGCGTAAATTAACATTTTTTATAATAGCTCCGAAACTATTTGAGATATGAAATTACTTAGCATTACAAATATGTATATATATTTATAATACAAATATTTTATTCGAAACATATTTTTATAAAATCAATAATTTTCAATCTATACGCAATTATATATATATTTTTAGCTTTTTGGACATTAAAGCTTAAGTATTGCGATCGTAAAAAAAACTAACCTGAAATGTTGATGGATTTCGACGTCTCATGACCCCCCGAACCCTAAAAAATAGTCTTTGCAATGCCGTCTGTCTGTGTGTCTATTAAAACTTAAAATTAAGGGTAGTTTACTGAAGGGCAAAAAGAGAAAAAGTCGATTTTCTCAAAATCGGCTCTAACGATTTTGATTAAATTTCATTTATGAACATTAATAAATATTCCAAACAAAATGGCTACTCTCAATATTTCGGCAAAATGGCTTTAAGGGCTCCGGTCTGATGCGTAAATTAACATTTTTTATAATAGCTCCGAAACTATTTGAGATATGAAATTACTTAGCATTACAAATATGTATATATATTTATAATACAAATATTTTATTCGAAACATATTTTTATAAAATCAATAATTTTCAATCTATACGCAATTATATATATATTTTTAGCTTTTTGGACATTAAAGCTTAAGTATTGCGATCGTAAAAAAAACTAACCTGAAATGTTGATGGATTTCGACGTCTCATGACCCCCCGAACCCTAAAAAATAGTCTTTGCAATGCCGTCTGTCTGTGTGTCTATTAAAACTTAAAATTAAGGGTAGTTTACTGAAGGGCAAAAAGAGAAAAAGTCGATTTTCTCAAAATCGGCTCTAACGATTTTGATTAAATTTCATTTATGAACATTAATAAATATTCCAAACAAAATGGCTACTCTCAATATTTCGGCAAAATGGCTTTAAGGGCTCCGGTCTGATGCGTAAATTAACATTTTTTATAATAGCTCCGAAACTATTTGAGATATGAAATTACTTAGCATTACAAATATGTATATATATTTATAATACAAATATTTTATTCGAAACATATTTTTATAAAATCAATAATTTTCAATCTATACGCAATTATATATATATTTTTAGCTTTTTGGACATTAAAGCTTAAGTATTGCGATCGTAAAAAAAACTAACCTGAAATGTTGATGGATTTCGACGTCTCATGACCCCCCGAACCCTAAAAAATAGTCTTTGCAATGCCGTCTGTCTGTGTGTCTATTAAAACTTAAAATTAAGGGTAGTTTACTGAAGGGCAAAAAGAGAAAAAGTCGATTTTCTCAAAATCGGCTCTAACGATTTTGATTAAATTTCATTTATGAACATTAATAAATATTCCAAACAAAATGGCTACTCTCAATATTTCGGCAAAATGGCTTTAAGGGCTCCGGTCTGATGCGTAAATTAACATTTTTTATAATAGCTCCGAAACTATTTGAGATATGAAATTACTTAGCATTACAAATATGTATATATATTTATAATACAAATATTTTATTCGAAACATATTTTTATAAAATCAATAATTTTCAATCTATACGCAATTATATATATATTTTTAGCTTTTTGGACATTAAAGCTTAAGTATTGCGATCGTAAAAAAAACTAACCTGAAATGTTGATGGATGTCGACGTCTCATGACCCCCCGAACCCTAAAAAATAGTCTTTGCAATGCCGTCTGTCTGTGTGTCTATTAAAACTTAAAATTAAGGGTAGTTTACTGAAGGGCAAAAAGAGAAAAAGTCGATTTTCTCAAAATCGGCTCTAACGATTTTGATTAAATTTCATTTATGAACATTAATAAATATTCCAAACAAAATGGCTACTCTCAATATTTCGGCAAAATGGCTTTAAGGGCTCCGGTCTGATGCGTAAATTAACATTTTTTATAATAGCTCCGAAACTATTTGAGATATGAAATTACTTAGCATTACAAATATGTATATATATTTATAATACAGATATTTTATCCGAAACATATTTTTATAAAATCAATAACTTTCAATCTATACGCAATTATATGAATTTTTTTAACTTTTTGGACATTAAAGTTTAAGTATTGCGACCGTAAAAAAAAACTAACCTGAAATGTTGATGGATGTCGACGTCTCATGACCCCCCGAACCCTAAAAAATAGTCTTTGCAATGCCGTCTGTCTGTGTGTCTATAAAAACTTAAAATTAAGGGTAGTTTACTGAAGGGCGAAAAGAGAAAAATTTGGTTTTCTCAAAATCTGCTCAAACGATTTTGATTAAAATTCGTATCTAGGCGTTGATTAAGATTATAAATAAACTGGCTATTTTCATTTTCCTATGAAAATGATTTTTAGGGTACTTTACAGAAGCGTTAATTTCCGTATCTCCACAACTATTTGAGAAACTAAACAACTTATCATTGCAAAATTGTAGGACTATTAGAAATAAAAAACTTTTATTTGACATATATTTTTATAAAAGCAACAGTTTCTGAGATATTTGCAAATATATTAATACAATTTTGTGAGCTTTAGTTGTAAACATATACTACTTAAGTCTTAACGCAATAATTCTCCAATGCCATAGAGTAATTAAATATAAGTATCTAAAAAAGTATGTTATTTTTCCTTAAAGCTCTTAGGAGAAATGTTTGCATAGCAATGATCTATCTCCATTTTAGACTCAATAGTCAATATTTACATTTTTTATTGGTCAAAATGTATAAATGAATAATTAAATATCAATGCGATGACTTGAAGATCTGCAACACCTTATAAAATGTTAAAACTTTAACCAGAAATCGAAATTTTAATACGAAGTGTTGACCCTTGTGGAAGACATTAAACTGTTTGAAATGTTCTTAGGTGGACAAAGATGCGCCTCTTTTCTCATTGATTCTATATCATTGTATATTATTTTATGCGTGTTCTTATGTGGAGTGGTGATGATACAATGTACATTATTCCGTTCAGAAATCTTACGAGTTTATAGAAAGAGAGAGAAAGTCTGTGCGGTGTGCCGTACCATTTATTTTATAATATGAAAGGCGTGCTCATATATAGCATAATACTAACGGACAAGATATATTTAGTGTGTGGTGTCAATTTGTGAAATAGATTTATAAATATTAACCACAAAGATTCGAATGCGTCTTGTGTGTGAAACATTATATTTCTCATTTTATGCTTTTCTCGGCACCGTATTTCAACCAGGAGGCTCCTGAGACCATCCAAATCTAACACTACAAATCTTGTGGATCTGTTCTACAACTTCAAACTTGACCATTTTTTTCTTCACAAAGAAACAAATCATATTTATGCAATATTTCCCGTCCGGTTTCCTTTTCAGAAAGTTTTTCCTACGCCATTTTAAGTTTAAGAGAAATACTGTGATTTATGTCCTAGAGCAGGATCATGAAGGAAAGAGGAGGGAAAGTGAGAGGGGGGATTGGGTTTTAAGAAATACAATATTTCAAAAACTTGCACCAGCTTCTAGGGAGAGAAAACTTTTGCACAGCTAGATTTGGTGGAGAATAAAGGGTGGTTTTGGACACGGGCCATGTGATTTGCTGGATCTATCCCAATGGCTACTGGAGCTCCACAAAATATAACTGTGGGATTATTTGAAAATACTCAACTTGCTACTTTAGAACAAAGAATTACCAAAATAAAGCGGCAATTATAGTTTGAAGATGAAATAAACTTCCTGTACTCTTAAGATGCGGCCGAAGGGAGCGAAAGTATTTTTACCGTTTTTATATGATTGCAACTTTTGGCCAAAATAAATCAAATATTTCTCCAATAGCAACATAGAGTTTAGTTTTCTGCACGTTCTAATATCAACAGATCTTGAATATCTGTCAAGGGTTTCCTGGAATTTTGTTAAAACTATTTTAATAGAGAGAAAAACTTTTGACAAAATTCCAGGACACTCTTGACAAATATTCAAGATCTGTTGATATTAGCATGTGCAAAAAACTAAACTATATGTTGCTTCTGGAGAAATATTTGATTTATTTTGGCCAAAAAAATGTAATGCTATAAAAACTGTAAAATTACTCCCGCTCCCTTCTGCCGCACCTTGAAAGAGAATTATAGTTTTGGATATACCAAATAACACTAGTTATAAATATCTAAGATACACTGATATTGGTATAGTTGTAGTTTAAAGCTTGCCTTTAGTAGAAGACCCTCACACGGCAAGTATTCCATAAATAAATCCTTGGATATCATCAGTATGCCTACAATAATATATGTATATCACCCCTCATTCAAAAGTAATCATCTGGAAAAAACAGTAGTATTCCGTGGATGTCTTCAGAATTCCAAAAGCATTCTCTCTTAATAGGAGTCGAGGATAGCTGATAATGTTCATCTCTGAATAGTATTGAGCGTTATAGGTCTACTAACAAACAAACAGATCTCTCAAACCACACTTAAATAGTATCGATCATTATACTAGCCAACAAACAACTTTTATCGAGTGTTATACTAGCCAACAAACAACTTGCTCAGACAACCAGTAAAGAGCGTCGAGCGTTATACTAGCCAACAAACAACTCCCTCTGACCACCAGTACAGAGTATCGAGCATTATACTAGCCAACAAACAAATTCCTCAGACCACCAGTACAGAGTATCGATCGTTATACTAGTAAACAAACAACTCGCTTAGACCATCAGTACAGAGTATCGATCGTTATACTAGACAACAAACAAATTTCTCAGACCACCAGTACAGAGTATCGAGCGTTATACTAGCCAACCAACAACTCCCTTAGACCACCAGTATAGAGTATCGATCGTTATACTAGCCAACAAACAACTCCCTCAGACCACCAGTACAGAGTTTAGAGCGTTATACTAGTAAACAAACAATACCCTCAGACCACCAGTACAGAGTATCGAGCGTTATACTAGCGAACTAACAACTCCCTCTGACCACCAGTACAGAGTATCGAGCATTATACTAGCCAACAAACAACTTCCTCAAACCACCAGTACAGAGTATCGAGCGTTATACTAGCCAACAAACAACTCCATCAGACCACCAGTACAGAGTATCGAGCGTTATACTGGACAACAAATAACTCGCTTAGACCACCAGTATAGAATATCGAGCGTTATACTGGACAACAAACAATACCCTCAGACCACCAGTACAGAGTATCGAGTGTTATACTAGCCAACAAAAAACTCGCTTAGACCACCAGTATAGAGTATCGATCGTTACTCTAGACAACAAACAACTCCCTTAGACCTCCAATATAGAGTATCGAGCGTTATACTAGTCAACAAACAACTCGCTTAGACCATCAGTACAGAGTATCGAGCGTTATACTAGTCAACAAACAACTCGCTTAGACCATCAGTACAGAGTATCGAGCGTTATACTAGCCAAAAAACAACTCCCTCAAACCACCAGTACAGATTATCTATCGTTATACAAGTCAACAAACAACTCCCTCAGACCACCAGTAAAGAGTATCGAGCGTTAAACTAGCCAACAAACAACTCCCTCAGACCACTAGTACAGAGTATCGAGCGTTATACTAATCAACAAACAACTCGCTTAGACCACCAGTAAAGAGTATCGAGCGTTATACTAGCCAAAAAACAACTCCCTCAGACCACCAGTACAGAGTATCGATCGTTATACTAGACAACAAACAACTCCCTTAGACCACCAATATAGAGTATCGAGCGTTATACTAGTCAACAAACAACTCGCTTATACCATCAGATCAGAGTACCGAGCGTTATACTAGTCGACAAAAAACTCGCTTAGACCATCAGTACAGAGTATCGAGCGTTATACTAGCCAAAAAACAACTCCCTCAAACCACCAGTACAGAGTATCGATCGTTATACAAGTCAACAAACAACTCCCTCAGACCACCAGTAAAGAGTATCGAGCGTTATACTAGCCAACAAACAACTCCCTCAGACCACTAGTACAGAGTATCGAGCGTTATACTAGCCAAAAAACAACTCCCTCAGACCATCAGTACAGAGTATCAAGCGTTATACTAGCCAACAAACAACTCGCTCAGACAATCAGTAGAGAGTATCGAGTTTATACTAGTCAACAAACAACTCGCTTAGACCATCAGTACAGAGTATCGAGCGTTATACTAGCCAACAAACAGCTCCCTTAGACCACCAGTACAGAGTATCGAGCGTTATACTAGCCAACAAACAACTCCCTCAGACCACCAGTACAGAGTATCGATCGTTATACTAGCCAACCAACAACTCCCTCAGACAGTCAGTAGAGAGTATCGAGTTTATACTAGCCAACAAACAATTCCCTTAGACCATCAGTACAGAGTATCGATCGTTATACTAGCCAATAAACAACTCCCTCAGACCACCAGTACAGAGTATCGATCGTTATACTAGCCAACAAACAATTCGCTTAGACCACCAGTACAGAGTATCGAGCGTTATACTAGCCAAAAAACAACTCCCTTAGACAACCAATATAGAGTATCGAGCGTTATACAAGTCAACAAACAACTCCCTCAGACCACCAGTACAGAGTATCGATCGTTATACTAGCCAACAAACAACTCGCTCAGACAATCAGTAGAGTGTATCGAGTTTATACTAGCCAACAAACAACTCGCTTAGACCACCAGTAAAGAGTATCGAGCGTTATACTAGCCAACAAACAACTCGCTTAGACCTCCAGTACATAGTATCGAGCGTTATACTAGCCAACAAAAAACTCGCTTAGACCACCAATATAGAGTATCAATCGTTATACTAGCCAACAAACAACTCGCTTAGACCACCAGTACAGAGTATCGAGCGTTATACTAGCCAACAAACAACTCCCTCAGACCACAAGTACAGAGTATCAAGCGTTATACTAGCCAAAAAAAAACTACCTCTGACCATCAGTACAGAGTATCAAGCGTTATACTAGTCAACAAACAACTCGCTTAGATCACCAATACAGAGTATCGAGCGTTATACTAGTCAACAAACAACTCCCTTAGACAACCAGTACTGAGTATCGAGCGTTATACAAGCCAACAAACAACTCGCTTAGACCACCAGTACAGAGTATCGAGCGTTATACTAGCCAACAAACAACTCCGTCAGACCATCACTACAGAGTATCAAACGTTATACTAGTCAACAAACAACTCGCTTAGATCGCCAGTACAGAGTACCGAGCTTTATACTAGCCAACAAACAACTCCCTCAGACCACTAGTACAGAGTATCGAGCGTTATACTAGCCAAAAAAAACTACCTCAGACCATCAGTACAGAGTATCAAGCGTTATACTAGTCAACAAACAACTCGCTTAGATCACCAGTACACAGTATCGAGCGTTATACTAGTCAACAAACAACTCGCTTAGACCACCAGTACAGAGTATCGAGCGTTATACTAGCCAACAAACAACTCCCTTAGACAACCAGTACAGAGTATCGAGCGTTATACAAGCCAACAAACAACTCGCTTAGACCACCAGTACAGAGTTTCGAGCGTTATACTAGTCAACAAAAAACTTGCTTAGACCACCAGTACAGAGTATCGAGCGTTATACTAGCCAACAAACAACTCGCTTAGACCACCAGTACAGAGTATCGAGCGTTATACTAGTCAACAAACAACTCGCTTAGACCACCATTATAGACTATCGAGCGTTATACTGGACAACAAACAATACCCTCAGACCACCAGTACAGAGTATCGAGCGTTGTACTAGCCAACAAACAACTCGCTTAGACCACCAGTACAGATTATCGAGCGTTATACTTGCCAACAAACAATTCCCTTAGACCACCATTATAGAGTATCGAGCGTTATACTAGCCAACAAACAACTCGCTTAGACCACCAGTACAGAGTATCGAGCGTTATACTAGCCAACAAACAACTCGCTTAGACCACCAGTACAGAGTATAGAGCGTTATACTAGTCAACAAACAACTCACTTAGAACAACAGTACAAAGTATCGAGTGTTATACTAGCCAACAAACAACTCGCTTAGACCACCAGTACAGAGTATCAAGCGTTATACTAGCCACAAACAACTCCCTCAGACCACCAGTACAGAGTATCGAGCGTCATACTTGTCAACAAACAACTGGCTTAGACCACAAGTACATAGAATCGAGCATTATACTAGCCAACAAACAGCTCCCTTAGACCACCAGTACAGAGTATCGAGCGTCATACTTGTCAACAAACAACTCGCTTAGACCACGAGTAGATAGAATCGAGCATTATACTAGCCAACAAACAGCTCCCTTAGACCACCAGTACAGAGTATAGAGCGCTATACTAGTCAACAAACAACTCGCTTAGACCACCAGTACAGAGTATCGAGCGTTATACTAGTCAACAAACAACTCGCTTAGACCACCAGTACAGAGTATCGAGCGTTATACTAGCCAACAAAACAACTCCCTTAGACCACCAGTACAGAGTATCGAGCGTTATAGTAGCCAACAAACAAATCCTTCAAACTACCCTTACAAAGCATTTACTGCTATTCTAGACTGTGATCAACTCGCTAGCCCTCCCCACAACCTAAACCCTATAAACCCCAATTTTGATCTCATATTCTTAGTTTAGAAGATGGAAAATAATCTCTGACAAGTATGTGTGAGACTTTTTAAATAGGTCAATAAAATTAGCTTTTACTAGCCTTTAAAATCTTTCAATATGTGTTCTTGAGCTAGTATGAAAATATTAAGAAGTCGAATCAAAATTTAAATCTAGTATACTAAAATCAAATTGTATTTACTAATAGACATCATTTCTATTCAAAAATATCAATAATCTATGTTTTGTTAGAATAAAACTACTAAAAAATTATTTTACAACTGAACATTTTAAATTTTAATAATATTAAGAACCTGAAGTAAACATTGTCACAGTACCAGCATTTGACTATAATACAAATTTTAGTGTTTTTTTCTCTTTATATATATTTCGTCTTCATAGTATTTTAGTTTCCTCATTAAATGATTCTAAGACTGCTTCTTGGCCAGCGAACAGGAAAAATGGAAGACAGAAAAAAAAGTTCAAACATCGATAACTTTCCCGAGCTTATTATTACCTTTTACCTGTTTATATTTATATGCTATGTATTATTCCTTCGTTTATTGCAATGAGAAACAGTAGGGCACACGTAAAGAGATTATATTTTATTCCTGTGTTAATTACTATGGAATTTAACATCTAGAGTTTTAAGTAATATACCAGTACTATATGTTATTCCAGTTATCATTCTTGTTGGTTACAACAGGAGTTCTAAGACGTACTATGTATTATTCCCGCGTTCATTACTGTGGTATAATAAGACAGGAGTTCTAAGACAAACTATGTATTATTCCTGCGTTAATTATTGTGCTATAAAACATATACTCTACGACATACTATGTATTATTCCCACATTAATCACTGGGGTATAAAACAGATGCTCTAAGATATAGTATGTGTTATTCCTGTGATCATTCCTGTAGGCTACAATAGGAGTTCTATGATATATTATGTATTATTCCCACGTTCATTCTTGTGCTATAAAAAATATGCTCTAGACATATCTTGTATTATTACCACGTTCATTCCTGTGGTATAAAACAGATGCTCTAAGACATAATATGTATTATTCCCGCGTTCATTCCTGTGGTATAAAACAAATGCTCTAAAATATACTATGTATTATTCCCACATTCATTCCTGTGGTATAAAACAGATGCTCTAAAACATACTATGTAATATTCCTGCGTTCATTCCTGTGGTATAAAACAGATGCTCTAAGACATAATATGTATTATTCCCGCGTTCATTCCTGTGGTGTAAAACAGATGCTCTAAGACATAATATATATTAATCAAGCATTCATTCCTGTGGTATAAAACAGGAGTTCTAAGAAATACTATGTATGATTCCTGCTTTCATTCCTGTTTGGTAAGAAAGGGGCTCTAAACAATACACTATGTACTGTTGTGTCCATGCCCATCACATAGAACAGGGTCATTAATAAAATATACTATGTATTATTCCTGCTTTCATTCCTGTGTGATAAAACTGGGGGTCTAATACACTCGACTTTGTGCCATTTCTGTGTTTATTCTCATGGGTTAGTGGAGAGAATTAAGATAATAGACTATATTATCTCTATTATAATTACTGTGAAATAGAGGAAGGATTCTAATACAATATAATATGTGTTATTTCTATACCCATTACTGTGGGAATATAATGGATCCTAGAAAATAGAGTCTATTTTATTTCTATACCCTTTACTGTGTGATTACTATGGGCCCTAGTAAAATAGAATGTGTTATTTCTATACCCATTACTGTGTGATTATTATGGGCCCTAGTAAAATAGAATGTGTTATTTCTATACCCATTACTGTGCGATTAATATGGACGCTAGTAAAATAGAATGTGTGTTATTTCTATACCCATTACTATGGAAATACTATGGGCTCTAGAATATAGATAGGGTGTTATTTATATACCCATTACTGTGGGATTACTATGGGCGCTAGTAAAATAGAATGTGTGTTATTTATATACCCATTACTGTGGGATTACTATGGGCTCTAGAAAATAGAAAGTGTGTTATTCCTATTTCAATTACTGTGGGATAGCGTAAGAGCTCTAAGACGATAGAATATTTATTATTCCTATACCCATTACTGTGGGATTACTGTGGGCCCTAGTTAAACAGAATGTGTTATTCCTATACCCATTATTATGGAGTAAAGGAGGAGGTTTAAAACATTAGTATATATGTTATTACTATGCTCATTACTGTGGTATGGAGGAGGGTATTTAAAGCTATAGAGTATGTGTTATTCTTGTGCACACTACTGTGGTATAGAGGAGGGGTTTTAAAACTATAGAGTATGTGTTATTCTTGTGCACACTACTGTGGTATAGAGGAGGAGATTTAACACTATAGAGTATGTGTTATTCTTGTGCACACTACTGTGGTATGGAGGAGGAGATTTAAAACTATAGAGTATGTGTTATTCTTGTGCACACTACTGTGGTATAGAGGAGGGTGTTTAAAGATAAAGAGTATGTATTATTCTTGTGCACATTACTGTGATATGGAGGAGGAAATTTAAAACTATAGAGTATGTGTTATTCTTGTGCACACTACTGTGGTATAGAGGAGGAGAAATTAAAACTATAGAGTATGTGTTATTCTTGTGCACATTACTGTGGTATGGAGGAGGAGATTTAAAACTATAGAGTATGTGTTAGTCTTGTGCACATTACTGTGATATGGAGGAAGAGATTTAAAACTATAGAGTATGTGTTACTCTTGTGCACACTACTGTGGTATGGAGGAGGAGATTTAAAACTATAGAGTATGTGTTATTCTTGTGCACACTACTGTGGTATAGAGGAGGGTGTTTAAAGATAAAGAGTATGTATTATTCTTGTGCACATTACTGTGATATGGAGGAGGAAATTTAAAACTATAGAGTATGTGTTATTCTTGTGCACACTACTGTGGTATAGAGGAGGAGATTTAAAACTATAGAGTATGTGTTATTCTTGTGCACATTACTGTGATATGGAGGAGGAGATTTAAAACTATAGAGTATGTGTTATTCTTGTGCACATTACTGTGATATGGAAGAGGAGATTTAAAACTATAGAGTATGTGTTACTCTTGTGCACACTACTGTGGTATGGAGGAGGAGATTTAACACTATAGGATATGTGTTATTCTTGTGCACATTACTGTGGTATAGATGAGGAGATTTAAAACTATAGAGTATGTGTTATTCTTGTGCACACTACTGTGGTATAGAGGAGGAGATTTAAAACTATAAAGTATGTTTTATTCTTGTGCACACTACTGTGGTATAGAGGAGGAGATTTAAAACTATAGAGTATGTTTTATTCTTGTGCACACTACTGTGGTATAGAGGATGAGATTTAAAACTATAGAGTATGTGTTATTCTTGTGCACACTACTGTGGTATAGCGGAGGGGTTTTAAAACTATAAAGTATGTGTTATTCTTAAGCACACTACTGTGGTATAGAGGAGGGGATTTAAAACTATAGAGTATGTGTTATTCTTGTGCACACTACTGTGGTATAGAGGAGGGGTTTTAAAACTATAAAGTATGTGTTATTCTTGTTCACACTACTGTGGTATAGAGGAGGAAGTTTAAAAAAAATAGTCTACGTGTTCTCCTCATGCTAATTATCGTGGGATAAAAGAAGGGATTCAAGACAATATAATTTGGGTTGTTCTTCTATTCATTAATGTAGGATTGAAGGGGTCTCTAAGACATTATACTATATTATTTTACTCCATTACTCATTACTATGGCATAAGGGAAGGTATCAAAGAAAATAGAATACGTGTATTCCTATGTTTATTACTGTCGTTTGTAGGAAGGGCTCCAGGCCATTTCAAACAGAATACTCTTGTTAAGGCATTTCTTATAACACATTCGTTGCTCTTAAAGTTAATATTATTTAAAAAAACATATTTAAATTAATAATTTTTCTAATCAATTAACATGTGCACTCAATTATATGCTAGTTTACTTAAAGATGAGAGGTTTGGATAACATTTTACAGAACTTAACGGCTTAATAAAGTTATAGAATCGAAATTCCCGTCCTATTTTTACTCAAAAGTAAACAAAATATCTTCCATACATAAATATAAAACACGAAATAGAGTTTCTCTACCAAAACACCGAAAGAAAAACTGTGAAGAATTATTTACCCTTCAAGTGGCTTGGGTTTGGAATGTTGTACCCTCAGAATTTGATAATTTAAAATCTGGGAATATTTTCAGAAAAAGGTGGAAGAATCATTTCCTGAGCAAACAAAAATTTAAAATTTAGGATCAAATGTCTATACAAAACTGTAAAAAAAAAAGTAGGATAGTAGAAATAAGTTTTAACATTATCTCTCAATATATGTACTACTTAAACTCTTATAATATCTAAAATAATATTAACATACATAACTCTTAAAGTGAAAGACCAGCCATGAGCTGAAATTTTTATAGTATGAATAAATAAATAAATAAATAAATAAATAAATAAATAAAGACGAGAAACCTTCTCTTAATATGATAGCAATGTTAGTAAATTTGAATAAAAATACACAAATAGTACACAGACTTTAGAAATTTCGCAGGAAAAGAGCATGATAAACAATTATAGCACTCACAAATGCTTGCTGCTAACATATTTCATAATACAAAACATTATAAAGCTTCTTTTCTCTTGACAAATATTTAACTGAAATATTAGTTTAGTATCAATAATAACAGTGGCACTATATAAACTACTGAGGAGATGAGATAAATATAATACATTTCATTCCGTTATCTTTTAGCGGGTTGGATTAATTTAATTTATCAATGATGATAACAGAAACCCTAAACTACTGACGCCGTGAGATAGATATAATACTACATTTCATAGATTTATGTATTGCGGGTTGTATCATCATGTGTGACAGGAACCCCGTGATGTTTGGACGGCCACATAAAGCGAACAAATCTTGATTCGAACGTCTCCCTGCTATTGTTCGCCTTGAAAAACAGGCCTGCACCATATTGTGTGTCTTCATCTTGTCATCCTACTTCCTTTTATCTTATCTTCCTCATCTCCTTTTAGTTTTACTATGTCCCGTGTTTAACTTCCTAGCTTTATTCTCGTTGGGCTGCCTTGTTCATAGTCAGAGCTTCTTTGTCGGTTGTCTCTTTTGGAGGGCTAAGTTTTGAAATTACATTTGTTTTCTCTGCATTTTTGTAGGTTCTTGGAGATGTTGTGTGACATTCCTTCATTCCTTCGTTACAGGATCTTCCAAGTTTTATAAATGTCCTGTTGGGTTAGTTTGGGAAGTTAGGGCCTGGATTATAAAATATAATATTAACATTATTTATAGAATATTTGACATGACACGTTTTCATTATTTTTGTTACCAGATACGTGTTTTGAAGTTGCTAGCAATGAATGTGGTTTCAGTTCTAAGCAGTTAGTAGGATTCAAGTATTGTAACTTGTGATTGCAGGTATTATTGTTCCCAGAGGAAGGATGGGCCAGAAGCGCCTCTTCCTCCTATTGGACACTGACTCCCTCTTGGTGGAGTAGTAGCAGGTGTCAGGTGGTGGAAGTTGCTGGCACAAGAAGGTGAGTCCTGACACCTTACTATTAGACACTGACTTCTTCTTGGTGGAGTAGTAGCAAGTGTCAGGTGGTAGAAGTTGCTGGCACAAGAAGGTGAGTCCTGACATCTTCCTATTGGACACTGACTTCTTCTTGGTGGAATAGTAGCAGGTGTCAATATTTACTGCTGTTCTTCAGTGAAAACATGTGTAAGAATGAATATCTTCTAAAATTACACTATTATAGTTCATAAATGATCAAAGTATCCATTCAATTAAAGTACACATTTTGTAATATAATAAAATTATTATATATCATGATATATATTTTGGTATAATATTTCATGGTGGTTTTTCCAGACTTTAGCTAATGTTGTTAATGTATATTGGTATTTTAACGGAAGTGTTTTTACGGAATCGTATATTATATTAGGCTTACCGTTGAAACAACCATAACGTTTTAGAGAGTAAAATATTTTTTTTGTCCAAACCTCAATAACCCCTCCCACTCTTGCTCTGAGCCAACCTCCTTATCTTACATTCAACATCTCCTCCCAATATTTCTCCAAACCATCTTCTTAGTTCTATTATAAATATTCCCTTCCAATACTACTTTGAATCATCTTCTTAGTTATATAATAAATATTCCCTCCCAATACTACTCTGAACCATCCTCCTAGCTCTACTATTCCGTGTCAATACTACTCTGAGCTATCCTCCTAGTTCTACTATCAATATTCCCTCCCTCCCAATACTACTCTGAGCTATCCTCCTAGTTCTACTATCAACATTCCCTCCCAATACTACTCTGAGCTATCTTCGTAGTTCTACTATCAACATTCCCTCTCAATACTACTCTGAGCTATCCTCCTTGTTCTACTATCAACATTCCCTGTCAATACTACTCTGAGCTATCTTCCTAGTTCTACAATCAACATTCCCTCCCAATACTACTCTGAGCTATCTTCGTAGTTCTACTATCAACATTCCCTCTCAATACTACTCTGAGCTATCCTCCTTGTTCTACTATCAACATTCCCTGTCAATACTACTCTGAGCTATCTTCCTAGTTCTACTATCAACATTCCCTCCCAATACTACTCTGAGCTATCTTCGTAGTTCTACTATCAACATTCCCTCTCAATACTACTCTGAGCTATCCTCCTTGTTCTACTATCAATATTCCCTGTCAATACTACTCTGAGCTATCTTCCTAGTTCTACTATCAACATTCCCTCTCAATACTACTCTGAGCTATCCTCCTTGTTCTACTATCAACATTCCCTGTCAATACTACTCTGAGCTATCTTCCTAGTTCTACTATCAACATTCCCTCCCAATACTACTCTGAGCTATCTTCGTAGTTCTACTATCAACATTCCCTCTCAATACTACTCTGAGCTATCCTCCTTGTTCTACTATCAATATTCCCTCCCTCCCAATACTACTCTGAGCTATCCTCCTAGTTCTACTATCAACATTCCCTGTCAATACTACTCTGAGCTATCTTCCTAGTTCTACTATCAATATTCCCTCCCAATACAAGTCTAAACTATTATTCTAGTTCCACTATCAACATTCCCTCACAATAATAATTGGATATATACTTCTTGTTTAGCTTTTATCATTCCCTCCCAATTGTACTATGAACTATCCATCTTGTCTTACTCTCAATATCCTCACCTACTGTTGTTTTCTCCTCGATCTCTTTTAAGAAAGTACCCACCTACATCCCCCTAGAGCCTGGTCCTTGGGGACTTGGGAACCCATATAATCACCGAGAAGTCCCTTCGGATCCCAACCAATCTAATGTTCTTTTATTTCCATTTGTCATCACCAACCTTGATTTCCCGTGGTGTCCTCGGCAACCGTAAGGAGAAGAGTGTACCACGCTGGAGCAATACATTGATGCTCACATCTTATCATTGCATTTCATGTTGAGTTCTAACTAATAGAAACAGATAGTCATGGAGAAGTAACTAACACTCCTGATTCTGATCACGTAAGTAGGACGGTGGTTAAATACGATCCGTCTCCATTGGGCCTATTCTTTCACAAATAGGATTTTCTATTTCGTCTCCAATCAATGCTATTCTAGTTACTTAGATATTCAAACTCTCACTTATGTCCCTTTATATTAAATGCATTAAGTAGTTGAAATATATTTCTGGCACTGGAACGTTCTAATAATAAATGAATGACAAGTAATAAGTTCCTGGTGGCTCAATATCCAAGTAGTAAGTTCCTAATGTCTTAATACACAAGTGGTAAGTTTATGATATCTTAATACACGAGTTGTAAGTTCCTGGTGTCTTAATACATAAGTGGTAAGTTCCTGATGTACTTAATACACGAGCTGTAAGTTCCTGATGTCTTAATACCAGGGTAGTAAGTTCCTGATGTCTTAATACCAGGGTAGTAAGTTCCTGATGTCTTAATACATAAGTGGTAAGTTTATGATATCTTAATACACGAGTTGTAAGTTCCTGGTGTCTTAATACATAAGTGGTAAGTTCCTGATGTCTTAATACATAAGTGGTAAATTTATGATATCTTAATACACGAGTTGTAAGTTCCTGGTGTCTTAATACATAAGTGGTAAGTTCCTAATGTCTTAATACCAGGGTAGTAAGTTCCTGATGTCTTAATACCAGGGTAGTAAGTTCCTGATGTCTTAATACCAGGTTAGTAAGTTCCTGATGTCTTAATAGCAGACTAGTCAGTTCCTGATATCTTAATACCAGGCTAGTAAGTTCCTGATGTTTTAATACCAGACTAGTAAGTTCCTGATATCTTAATACCAGGCTAGTAAGTTCCTGATGTCTTAATAGCAGATTAGTAAGTTCCTGATATCTTAATACCAGGCTAGTAAGTTCCTGATGTTTTAATACCAGACTAGTAAGTTTCCAGTGCTTGGGATGCGGGGCTAGCTACTGGTGTTGTTATCCTTGGTTGAAATATCTAATACTGTGTTAAGATAATTCAAAGCTATTTTTTAGTCATGTCTCATTGATCGATGTGTATTTTATTAATATTACACTCCATTTACCCTGAAAGGTAACAGCCTTACCTTGACGAATCTCACTTTGACCCTAACTTATAAGCTAGGCCTACACCATAACGGAATAGTGCAAGGTGTACTTGCTACCTTATAGGGTAAATGTAGAATACATTGGAGCCCCATTATAATATTAGAGCTATATTAAAGCTATGGTTAAGTCATATTGCCATCATATTACACTGATCGAGCCATATTGCAGTTACATTAGGATGGTCATTGTGTATTGCAGTCTCATTACAATGGCCAATGTGTATTTCAGTCTCATTATAATGGCCAGTGTGTATAGCAGTCACATTACATTGGCTAATGTGTATTGCAGTCTCATTGCAATGGAAATGTGTATTGTAGTCACATTAAAATGGCTAATATGTATTGCAGTCACATTACATTAGCCAGTGTGTATAGCAGTCACATTACAATGGCTAATATGTATTGCAGTCACATTACATTGGCCAATGTGTATTGCAGTCTCATTACAATGGAAATGTGTATTTCAGTCACAATACAATGGCCAATGTGTGTTGTAGTCACATTACATTGGCCAATGTGTATTGCAATCTCATTACAATGGAAATGTGTATTGCAATCACATTACAATGGCCAATGTGTATTGCAGTCATATTACAATGGCCAATGTGTATTGCAGTCACATTACAATGGCAAATGTGTATTGCAATCACAATACAATGGCCAATGTGTATTACAGTCACATTACAATGGCCACTGTATATTGAAGTCACATTACATTGGCCACTGTGTATTGCAATCACAATACTGTGATAAAGATATATTGCAGTCCTAATAAAGTGATCAAGTCACATAGGAATCAGATTACAGTGACATATTCTTTGAAATCTCTCTTTAGTTTTCACTCGAATCTGAATATTATTGTCGTTGCTTGTGAAAAAAAGCGACAGTGTTTTTGTTGGACATAACTCTTATATTTTATTGGTGAAGCGTAAGTGTAATTCATTACTCCCGAGGGAAGCCAACACTCACCGATTGATTTGAACACTTCATGATAGTTCAAATACCACCACCATAGCTTCTCACAACACAACCATAAATTCATAATACTAACACAACTTTACTAAATACCAACGCAACTACAAAACATACCATTTTAGCTACACACAACCCCACCATCACTCAACCATAAATTCCCACAATGCCAACATAACTTTACTAAATACCAAAACAGCTTCACACATTACCACCATAAATATACACAACACCTACATAACTACATATATCATCACCATAAACACACAAAACACCAACATGAATTCACATAAATACACACACCCAAACGCACCATAGCTACACACAACGCCCACATAGTTTCACATAATACCACCACAGCTTCACACAACAACACTATAACTCAACACGACACTAGCATGACCTCAAACAGCACCAAGACAATTTCACAAAATAAAACCATAGCTTCACACAAAAACAGATTAGCTTCTTCACAATAAGCTCATAACTACACATAATACCACAATAAAGCCACACAGCAGCATCACATCTAAAAATACGTGTGAGATAGAGTGTGTAATCAACACATCAACACACGTCTTGTTACCTTGGTAGTAAAAAAAGTGTGAAGCAGTGTGTGATCAATACAGTAAGATACGGACAACCACAGTACGTTGTCTCCTTCCTGAGTTTCCAGGAGATCAACAGACATAACGACTAGAGATGTGTTCCTAGGTAGTCCTTTCCAGGTACTAGGGAACATTGTTATCTCACAGGTAATGTAGATTCTTGTTCCATCTTAGGTACTGAAGACCATTGTTTCATTTTAAACACTAAGTTCCTTGATTAGGTGTTATTTTACATTGGTAAATTACAAGTACCGTGGTCTAATGTAAAGCTCGTTTCTAAGCTGAGCCTTGCTCAAACTCTCTGTTTAGAAATTACACATTTAGTATCAGATCCAAACAGCCCTTGGTAAAGCTGATTCAGTTGTAGATTCCCAGCTTGTTTTGAGCGTGAGAGACGGCTGTGGGGCGACGCCTGAACCGACGCCAGCCATGTGGGCTGCAAGATGTTCGCTCGTTGTCAGGGGTTACCACGTGTCCGCCCCTCCCATGGCAACCTTTCTCTCCCTCTCATTCGTCCTCTCTTTCTCCACCCGCCTTTCCCCCCAAAGAGCAGTGCTGGAGACGTTGTAGAACTGAGTATTTCAGAAAAAGATAACAATTGGCAATAATTGCAACCTGATTGTACTAAAAAAACTTTTTGTTACCCTGAATGTACTAATAACCTTGTGTTGATCTGATTATGTTGTGACCTAACTCCACTAATTATATTATGTTGACCTGACAGTACTAATGACTAAGGAATCGGATTCTTAGACACCAAAAATGTTCAAAATTAACACACAAATAATCATTAAAAATATGGAATCGAGGCATCCAAATATGCGCAAGGAAAATAACAGGCACACAATAATTAACTACAACAATTTTTAATTATTTTAAGGTTGCAAGATTACCCGTTCGGGTTATACGCATATGCACTAATGGCGCTAATGTGTTAGGGATTAGGAAGATTGAATTTAGAAGAAGTGTAGCAACATTGGAACGGAGGAAGAGTGGAAAACGATTTAGGAAAAAAAAAAGCCCTCTCAGTACACCTGACCAGGAGTAAAACCCCGATCTCTCCGTCATCTGAAGTCTAATATATTGCGAGAACCACGCCTTAGACCATGCGACTACCAAAGCTGGCTTACAGCCAACCGACATTACTGTTAAGCACTATATTCTTTTCTAGATTTTCAATAGGGAAATTTTGTATATTAACAGATATAATGTTGGTGACCTGGTGGTCTAGGGTTAAGGTGTCAGACTTCTGTGCTGGGGGTCCGGGGTTCAATCCTCGGTACCGGCACAGATTTATCTGATTGCCAAACCCTTCCTTCACCTTTGACAAGACGTGTATTAATCAGAACTTGTGAATGTGTGGAATGCCAGGCCTCCACCGTGGTTCGGATTCCACGTTAAACTGTAGGTCCTCCATTTCATCTCACAATCACCCTACCATTACACATTAGCGTAAGTGCGTNACCGTGGTTCGGATTCCACGTTAAACTGTAGGTCCTCCATTTCATCTCACAATCACCCTACCATTACACATTAGCGTAAGTGCGTATAACCCGAACGGGTAGTAAGACGCGGTGCTAATAATAATAATAACAGATATAATGTTTTTATAGTTGGAAAAGCTTCGTTCTATTTCCCACAATGTCAAGGAACAATATTTCAAATTTTCTATTTCCAAAGAAGTTAAACTTTTCTTCCGCAAAGCCTTGCTGTTTCAGAAGAAAATACATACCACAGTGTATAAGAAAGAGATAGAGTGAGGACAAAGCTGAAATAAGCACGTTAAGGCTCCTGTCCATAGAATAGGTAAAAACAAACAGAGTAGTCACTCTAAAATTAATATATTGCACTTTTAATAACATGAAATGCATATATTTCTCAACTGCCGATCTTTTACACTCAAGGAAAATAAAAGGCAAATAGGCAAAATCCGCCGCTCCCTTAAATTATCTTGTGTTGACCTGACTCTTCTAATGACCTGGTTATAGCAAGGTATTACCTGACTATACCAATGATATTACCTTGACCTTAATCTACTGATGACCCTGTGTTTACCTGGTTGTACTAATGACTTTGATTCGACATGGATCTACTAATGAACTGACTTCAAAATACTAATGACCTTGTATTTTCCTTACTTGACTAACTATTTTGTGGGGATCGTACTCTCCAAATTATCTTTTGCTCTCCTGACATGACCTGGTTTTATTAATTATATTATTTTTACCAAATAACATGTATTTATAATAACTTGAGGTTATATTAATATTGTTAAGAGTTTGTCTTACTTAATTCTACTATAAAAAACCTCCGTGGCATCAGTCCGCAACAAAGCTATATCGACCGAGTGACCGCCGTCTTTTAGCAAGGATAGTGCAAGTTTCTGCGGATAGAGGGTATCATGTGGTCGGCACAACGAACCTTCCAGCCATTAATCTCACTTTTCCAGACCAGAGCGGCTACATATTTATTCAAGTAGTTCCTCATTAATTGACCTCACGACGCTTAGTCTGATCTAGTACCAGACTCACTACTTCACAGAAAACTCTATTAATAACTCCCTAATATTGATGTGCCGCAAGCCCACATCTGTAACTCATAGCAACAAGGCCGCTGTCCCTAGCAACCAGCGAAACAAACTTTCCACGGAGCTGTAATAGCAATGAGAACAGGAACAGGAGAGCATATAGAGTTTGTGGGAGTTTAAACCATTCCTGCACATTTACCACATTCGCGAACAAAATCATACGCAAGTGTCTCGTATTTTCTTAGCTTGCTCGAGAGGACGGGAACATCAAACAGAGGAGTAACATCAAACCTTTATTGTTTGTTTTCACGTGATTCCCATACTCGCTACAAGGGACTTCAACTATGCAAGCTGAGATCTGGGGGGCAGCTAGTAAATATATTGACCAGGAATGAGATATGAGATAAGAATTGAGGATCCTAGAGTGGGGACTGTCCTCAGGGCCATGGTCGAGCGCAATCCTCGGGTTGCTCGTCAGACTGAATCTTGCCGAGAGTCCACCGGCCACGCCCAACCAGCGGCCAAACGGTCGTTGTTGGAACAGAGGCAGAGGGTCAATGTTTGTATGGGTTAAAAGGTTTATTATTGAGAAATATATGGAAATAAACTTTCACAAAAACATTTTACTAATTCTGTCTTACGGAGGATTCCAAACCAGCCCCCCCTTTGTCCGTGTCCTTAAGGATACTCTGGGTGAAATTGCGTACAAATCTTCTGTGGCATGGTCCTTAGGGAGGACAGGATTTAAACCGACCAAACAACATTATATGTGCTATGTTCTATATTCGTGAAACGTTGTCTACTTAAATTCCTCTCCCTGTTTCCTCAATATGGCGGTAGAAGGGGGAGGTTATTTAGTACTTCATTTGGTCATCTAGATTAAAGATTGGGTTTTGCGGCTGGGGCTAACTTGACTACATTCCATGGCTCAGGAAGGGACGTTACTCTTTGGAAACTTAGCTTGTGCCGATGGGCCTCTAAACAATAATAATAATAAAAGCTACATTCCATGGAAGAGGGAAGGATGCTACTTTCAAAAAACTTGTCTATATTCCATGGCTCAGGGAGATATATTACTTGTTGGAAAATTGGCTACATTCCATGGCTGATGGAAGGGTACTACTTTCAGGAGACTTATCTACATTCCATGCTTGAGAGAGGGATGTTATTTTCAGGAGACTTGTCTACATTCCATGGCTGAGAGAGGGATGTTATTTTCAGGAGACTTATCTACATTCCATGCTTGAGAGAGGGATGTTATTTTCAGGAGACTTGTCTACATTCCATGGCTAGAGAAGGGATGCTATATTCAGGAGACTTGTCTACATTCCATGGCTGACGGAGGAGTGGCACTTACAGGAAACTTGTCTACATTCCATGGCTAGAGAAGGGATGCTATATTCAGAGAAACTTGGCTATTTTCTTTAGATGAGGGAGGGATGCTAATTGTTTCAAACTTGGATACCTTACTTGACTGAGAGAAGGATGATGCTTGAAGGAAATGAGGTTATATTCCATGGATAAGGCAAGGACGTTACTTGCTGAACACTTGGCTATATTTCATGGCTAAGTTGATGGTTGTATGTTCCAGATACAGCACTCAAGCCAAGATGGTGGATACAGGGACTGGTAGCCTATACATTGTTGGATCTTTCAAGAGGATGTCTCATGATCCGGATTTCAAGGTAAGCCATCACCCAGAACCTACTACATACTCCAAACCTGGAACTAGATCCTAGATCCACTTCATTGTTGTGACGTCACAACAACAGCAGCGAGACAGGCTCCTGAAAATTGGCACAGTGTACACTATTGCCTACAGTTTAATTGAACCTTGCACTTTATCCGTGTTTATTTAATAGCATGCCTTCTCAGGATTATCACTAATTATTTCATACAAACTTCGGTGTTTTTTTCAGATTTTTGGAATAAAATTTCCATTTTCTTAAAGATTATTTAAAGAGTCGTATAAAAGTATTAAAGTTTATTTTTCATAAAATTAGCTATTGTGAAGTCATGACATTAGTACTTGGAACAAGATGATTTGATCTTGACTGGGTCATTTCTTAAGCTGTTACGTGACCCAATGTAGAAAAAAGGGAGGAGGGAAGATGCATTTTAACAAACATATTTATTATTTCAGTTTGATTTTTATTTTATTCAAGGACCTACTATTTAAGGCTTGAAGTTTACTGTCCCAAATTCAAAAATATTTCAGTAGTATTATTTATTATTTTATCCTGGCCTAACTGTTCACAAAATATGTTAATGAGCCAGGGATAAATTTTGAGGAAGTGTACCCACATTTGCGTGGAGAGAGAGAGGGTGGATAGCTATTATTTTAAACTACCCCTCAGTACAACCGGCTGAGATTTAAGCGCCCATCTCCCTGGCATTGGCAGTATAGTCTATTGCAAGAGTGACACCTCAGCCCATGCAGCCGTAGACGCAGGTTTTAATAGTATTTAAGGCCTTTTGTGAAGTTACCTGTGTTTTTCCGTTTCTTTCTCCTCAGACACAATAAATTTCGTATTTTTCCCAGGCATTCCAAGAATGTTGCAGCCCTGCTTCTAATTGTTGTTTACCATGTTCAGGATTGCTACATGCCTGGAAAATCAGAAACTAACAGGGAAAGTCAATTTTATGAAAATATCAATTTAATCCTTCTATGTTACTCTCTAAATTTTATGGGAAAGTGGGAATTCATTTTGAAAGAAACCTTAAAATGAAGATAATTTTGTATTTTAAAAATTGGGGAAACCCTGGTGTTGTAAATGTAGTTATATTGACGAAGAACGTGTGTAAGCATTCAAGGTTCCCAAAGATGGTTCGCGTCAGAGTAACACTTCTTAAACATACTTAATAATAATACTAAGCACCGCGTCTTACTACCCGTTCGGGCTATACGCTTAAGTACTAGCTACGCTAATGAGTTAGGACTTGGGAAGGTTGAATATAGAGAAAGTGAACCCAGATTTGCGTGGAGGAAGAGGGGAAAATAATTTAGGAAAAACCACCTCCATTTCACCCGAGTGAGATCCGATCCTCGATCTCCCTGTCCTCGGCAGTCTAGCTCAACACTAATCTAGCCCGTTAGCTAACTACGTCACCGAGGTGGGTCTTCTTAAACACTTGATCTTTTTTTTATATATATTTATCAGAAGAGCTACATTTGTAATGTGTACGCCTTGATAAATATCAGACAGATGACCTAACAAGCTTAGGAGCCTGAAGCGAAAATAATATTTCGAGTCGTTTGCATTTCAAACTAAACAAAAATAGGAATCATAAGTCTAAGCGATTTCATAATTTGAAGAAACACAAATTGAGGAAAGTTTAGTATCAACTGATGATCCTGATTTTAATGAATTTTTAATGTTGATCTCATTTAACAAAAAAAACTTTGTTATGGTGTTTTTGCATGTGTTCAACTATTTAATACATAAAATAAAACAAGAAAACAAATTAATGGATGTTCCCTCTCAAAGAAAGTGGTTTTTTCCCTCTATCTTTATCAACAAATTTAAGAATCTTAATTTAAATCGAGGAAATTTATTTGTTCTATGTGAAAAAAAGACTAGAAAACTTAAATAAAACATTGTTTGTATTCTTTTGGAATATAAGATAATTAAAATGAAGTAACATATATTTTTTAAGAATCTAAAACGTTTCTAAAAAATAAAATTTGACAAATTTAAGACATAGCTTTTCTAAAATTTGTAATGTAGCGCTGTTAAAATAAATTAATACAACTAAAATTAACATAATTATGCAAACACATTTAAATACTACACTCACTTTGAAAGCTATTTCAACAAGAACAAGATATAAATATAGATATCCTTGAAGTCAAATTGAATAGAAACGCTTTATTTTACTCACTTTAGTGTTAATTCTTATTAAATAAGTCACTAGGCTGGGGATATATGCACGCCTAGCGAGGAGTTGGCTATGCTCCTAGACGATACGATTCCTAGTCCCAGGCTGGGAGTACATACTAGTAGGCTCTGTATCAGCCCCTAATCACAGCCTAATAATTTTAATATGCTGTCATTCCGTGTTTGAAAGAAGTGGGATGACTAGAGAATAAAAAACAAATTAAACTATACTTGTGATTATTGAGCGATTAAAGCAGTTATGGCGGAGCACATCACATATACTAATTTCCCCTCCCTGCCTGATTCACTCCGTATTCACAATGACAACGCTAGCTCTAAGTGGGAGGCAGATTCTCTTCAAACAAAATGTTGCCACTCTGGGGAGTATTGATTGATGAAGATTAATTCAACCTTTCTTATGTTCTGGTTATGCTCTTTCTCCTCTCTCAGTTCAGATCTTCCTTCTCTCCTTGTTCCACTCTTCCTTATTTTATTTTTCCACTTTTTATTCCATTATTATTACACCCTTCATTCTCTCCTTGTTTCACTCTTACCTTAATCCACTCTTCTTTCTTTAACACTTATTATCTTTTTTATTGATTTTCCTTTTTTTATTCTTCTAAGTCTAGCATTTTTTTGAGGGGAGGGAGGAGTTTCTGATTCATATTTTTCACTACTTTTATTTTATATCATTAACTATTTCTTCTTTCCCTCATATTCAACTTCTTCCTAGATTATTTATTTCATTTATTTTTACTGTGGGCGAAGCTATCTCCCTTTCATCTGCCATCTTTATGTTTGTGTCTTTCTCTTTACGTTATCTCTCAACTGTTTAATTGAACTCTCTTCTTCCCACACTATCTATGGGTTATGTTCCCTTTTATAGCTACCTCCATATCACACACTTCTAGGAAATGAGGGCTCCTTTGTTCCTCCTCCCTGTACTCGAGACCCAATAATTCTCTTTTTTGTTTGTTCTCTGCACCTCTCTTTTCGTCTAATGTACTAGCTTCTTGTCCGTATGTTCCGGTTTTTGTTTTACTCCAAAGAACCAATATTACCACTCGGGATACAGAACAGAAAGTGTGGCCTGTTGAGGTTTCCTCTGCTCTGGAACTTGTGTTAGTCCGATAAAACTCTCGATAAAGACATTTCTAATATTTGGAAAGCCATCCCTCTCTGTAAAGTAAACATCAGAACTTAAATCACTCACTAGACAATCAACATCAAAATTTGCATCATTCTCTAGACAGTCAACATTGGAATTTACATCACTTTATATCAAGACAATGTCAAAACTTACAGCACTTTCTAGCAGGTCTGATATCAGAAATTAATATTTACTAATGGATCGTTGCAGAGATGGCGGTAGTTTATAGCACTAAAATGTATTCTAAAATGTTTTTGTGAAAATATCTATCCAATAAGCCCTCACTCGACTTTCTAGTTAAAAGTTTACTCATCAAAAGCTATTAAATTTTTATAAATATTTAGCTACCGATGTTTAATTTGAATCAAAACGTATATTTTCCCCCTTCGCGCCACGGTGAGAACTTTGAAACTACCCCTCTCCCAGCTCTCCATCTATTTGTTGCACCAAACCACTCAAATAAGAATTGAGCTGTTATTAATTTTAATCAAAGAGAAATATTGTAATTACCGAAATACAATAATTATATACAAATCATGATTTCCATAGTGATGTAAACAAAGAATGATCGCACGTATCAGCAGGAAAATAATATGGATAATTCACTAGGACAATTATTGGGTTTTAGATTCAGGCTACTATTTTTGCTGACATCCTAGTCGCCTAACATTTAAAATGAATGTTCGCTGCTCGAAATCGGTTAAACTGTGTTCTTGTAATTTTAATTACTGAAAATGAGCTTATCAAATTATATATAAAATAATATAGAGAGAATAAGAGTGAGAGATTGAGAAAAAGTGAGTATGTGAATATATGAGTGTGTAATTGTGTAATTATGTGAGTGGTTTCGGCTATTCAGCCATCATCAGGTCTGAGACAAACCAATGCAGACAGTTATTATTAGAATGTAAATAACGTGAAAAA
>CABFWB010003292.1:8015-23869 GCA_902151455.1 Timema bartmani
ATGTATGTATGTATGTATGTATGTATGTATGTATGTATGTATGTATGTATGTATGTATGTATGTATGTATGTATGTATGTATGTATGTATTTCGAAGAAAGTACTTTCAATATTTTCAAATAACATATTTTTTTCTACATTCAAATTTATTTCCACATCCTGTTTTTCATCCGCATTGAATAGTTGACAAATGATATCCCATCGTGAAAGCACATCTATTTGAATAGTATTGGACTTCCCTGCTTTATTCAATACTCAATAGCCACTTCTATTCTGTTGGATTCATGTTTCACGCACCAATCCATTTTGGTAATTGTTGGTTACCACACACAGAGGGATAAACAAATGAGACAGGTGGTAGTTATTTTTACCGTCGTATATAGCAGAGTTAGCAAACTCATGTCCTGTGGGCTGCATCCAAACCAGGAGAAAATTATATGACCGGCACATGCCTATCTGTAACACTTCTATATTTCTATTTAGGCTTCAGTGTTAGACATACAAAATCAATAGTTTATGTTAAGTGTACAAAAATTTCAATAACCAAAACGATTTAGAATAATTTCAAACTGTGTATTTTTTAAACAATTTAAATACGGGATTAAGAATTTTATAATTGATTTAATAAAAACCTCTAAAAGTATATCGCTAAGCTACATAAACAGCTGAGAAAAATAAAGTTTTTAAATATTTTAAGTTTACATTACTTAATTACTCTATGGCATTAGGAACTCGTTTAAGTTTAGTGCCGCACTTACAAAATTACGTCACATGTCCCTATCTTGAGCTAGTTCTATCCAGTCCACCCCATTACACTCTATTCCTATCTTGAGCTAGTTCTATCCAGTCCACCCCATTACACCCTATCCCTATCTTGAGAATAGTTCTATCCAGTCCACCTCATTGCACCCTTGCCATGTCTTGAGCTAGTTCTATCCAGTTATGCTCATTACACCCTATCCCTATCTTGAGCTAGTTCTATCCAGTTATGCTCATTACACCCTATCCCTATCTTGAGCTAGCTCTATCCAGTCCACGCCACTACACCCAATCCATTATCGTGATTAAAATATATAATGTCCAGGCGGGTGGTAATATACTCTGCAACAAAAACAATATATGTGTATGATATATTTGTGCAAACATGTTTTTATAGGCCGTGCCAACAGAACGCTCCAATTTTTTTGAATCGAGACTTTCGAAAAAATTGAATTTAGAGCACCTATACAAATAATTGCTTCAATGGACGCATGGTGTAAGGAGTGACTCTCACAGTTGGCTATACTGAGGCTTATTTACATAGTTGTTTTCCACTGTACCTCCACGCAAGTGTTGGTACACTTCCTATAAATTCAACCTTTATCAACCCTATAGCTATTAACGTGATTAGTATATAAGCGTGTGACCTGAACAATTAGTAAAACGCGGTGATAAAAAAACCACTGAAATAATACTAATACTAATTATTATTATTATTATTTTTGACTTTAATGTTGAAGTTAAATCTACGGCCATTTATTAGACAACCAAAAAATATATAAATAATATGATTTATTGAAAGTTTTTCTACAATGGATTAAACGCTCGAATTCCTTTTAATTATACGTTATTCGAGAGATTTAAGTTTCGTAAGCATGTCAATAAAAGTATCTAGAATATTACTATGAATCTTTAATTCAAATAACAATTCAAGAAAACTTATAAAATAAATTAAAAAGCTTTGTGTGGTTGGAAGAATAATAAAATAACAAAAAGGTTCATTTTATTTTTAATTAGTTTGCAAAAAAAAAGTATATTGTTTTTGTAAGCGACATTACAAACCATATATCATTAAAATTAAATTCTAAAAATGTTTCCTTAACTTAAATTTAAATTTTTAAAGACTAGAGAATTCAAATTTTGTATTGAGATTTTAAAGAAAATTAATGTTCAGATTTGTAAAATATAGTATTCGACTCATATATAATTTAAAAAGCAAACAATTTTGACCTCGATATTTTTATACACTATTTATAACATTGATATATTCATATTTTATGTTCCCCTGATATAAAAATGTCGTTTTATATAGTTCTGGCTGTCCCTCAATATACACCGTGTTACATACAAAAGGTTTGACAGATTTTGTTCAAATTTTTGAATCTATATGGTCATACCTTCAAAGGGAATATGAATTTCAATTCACGCTTTTAAATATTTTTTTATTGAAAAATTAATATTTAAAGTTCATAAATATTCAGAAATATCTCTAGTTATAATGTTCAAATTTGATATCTGGGGAGTGTTTTTAATGATAAATGATCATTTATATATGTTTTTCTTAAAGAAACATTCTTTTAATTAAATTTTACTTGTGAATGATTTTTGAAATTTCAATTAAAATTTTTTTTAACAATTTTATTTAACGTTTTAAGAAAGGAGCTCTCCATATAAGTAACGAGATAATATGTTTATTTGATTAAATTATTTTTAAGGGTATATTAGTGATAACCAATTTTGGAAAACATTATTCCAAAATATCAAATATTATATTAGAACGTATGTTTGATAGTATCGTATCATATATTTTCTTTAACGAATGCGGTAAATATTTTTATCTCATGACAAGAAACATTTTAAATATAGGAGTCATTGTTTAATATTCCTCACTGCAACATATTTACAACAGGTATTTTTCAACAAATTGTAACCAAATAAAGAAAAAGATAATGTTTGGTTCACAGTCAAGTACCGAGAATACAAGGAGAGTGTATTTTCATATTATGCCAATTACAGGTTTATTTTCCAAAGCTTATATTTAACAAATTCTATAGTTACTAGGCTAACTTACTATTCTATGTTTTAGAATTTTTAGATTAGATAAAACAGTTTCAAATTTACAAAAAAACAACAACTAAAACTAGTAGTAACCCGTTTCGGTGGTCAAATGTTCAAATACGTCACTGTCGCAATATACTGAACTACCAAGCAAAAGTAAATTGGGCTCTAATCCTGGTTGGGTGTAATAAGGGTGGTTTGGAATAATTGTTTATCCACTCTCCTTCCATGCAGATGAAAGTTCACTTCTTATAAATTCAACCTTCCTTATTCCAAACTAATTAGCTTAATTAGTACACATTTCTAGGGCCTGAAGTATATTAAATTATGGCTAAACAACTAAATAATGATTGTAATTTAATTCTCTTTATTAAGTCAACAACCAAAAGGTTCGTTTACTGTGATTCATATCCATCTGGAGCTGTACATGCACTAATCCCTTTGTCTGGTTAGTGCTACCTGCACCATCTGATAGAAGTCCCATATACTAAAAGAGTTCAAGATGTGGGGTGGCTCCCCATTGCCTACTCCACTGAATTTCTATGAGCGAGAGTGAAAGACACTTTCAATCAATTTTGCTGGTAAAGGTATTTTCACATACCTTCCACAGGGTTCGTTTACACGCCACAATCGGCATGGGACCGACTGCTTCACATCTCTCCCGAAGGAAGTTGTGCTACGGATTTTCATTGCTCAATAAAAAAATCCTTCGACCTTGACTGGGTTTGAACCATCGAGCATCGGATCCTGAGCAAAGCACTTTACTCCAAGACCATCGAGGACGTGATAAGATTAATTAAAACTCCTCTTTCCTCAACTTTACCTGGGAAAGGCAAAACAAAACAGATTTAAAAATGCAATGCAATAGAAAATAACAAGAAAAAAATCTTAATAGAGTTATAAAATGTCATGGCAAACTCTCGTATAATGTTGAGAGCATTTTGAAGTTATGTTGTTTTCTATTTTTTTTAGAGCCAGAATATAAACGAGAGATCCCTCCCAGCCCTCTCAACTACTGTAATGCTTTCAGTAGTAATAACTATCCTAACCAATTTGACAACTAATTATAATTATTGTGTATTAACACTTGAATGGTAAAAGGGAAAAAGGTGGCCAGACCAATTTTAAATTCATGAGTTAGTGCTTCCATCTGTTAGACAATCATAGGATCTTTTTTGTGCACTTCAAATTGTGGTTAAAAGAGGTATCTGTCATATTTAAATTAATAAAAAGAAGTTATTCTGGATTTGGCTTTGAAAAATGTGACTTTCTCCCATTTTCCCTTGTAACCTTCACTTGTTTTTGAGTGTAAGATACATAAGCTTAATAACACAAAATAAATACCTCACTTTATGGTCATATCCATTGCATCATTGAAAAGAAAATTTATAAAATTCCACACCACCACGTTTCTTTTGAAAAGTGATTTGATTATTTTGGGCTAATGGTGTTTGAGAATTTTTACGATTTAAAAAAACGACCTTATTTTGTAATATCTATAAAAAGAGATCTAGTTTTTTCTTGATATAATTATTCAAGTTCATAATTTTAAATTATGCTTTAGTTAGTTTTGAAAGGGTCAATAGAGATTGAATCACAATTATTATTAACAAATAAATTTTTAATCTTAATTCACCAATTAAAATGATATATTTTGATTAAAATAAACAAAAATATTTGTTAAGAGCTTATATTCCTTACTTGATTAAGGCATTATTAAATCGAAATATCATAGTCGCACAAAAATACGTCACTTGTTCCTATCTTCAGCTATTTCTATAAAGTTCATCTCATTACATCCTATCCTTATCTTGAGCTAACTATATCCAGTCCACCTCATTACACCCTATCCTTATCTTGAACTAACAATATCCAGTCCACCTCATTACACACAATCACTATCTAGATCTTGTTCTATTCAGTACACATCATTACAGTATAGCCCTATTGTGAGCTAGTTATATCCAGTCCATCTCATTACACTCTATTCCTATCTTTAACTACTTATATCCAGTCCACCTCATTATACCCTATCCCTATACTGGGATTGTTATTTCCTGTCCACCTTACTACACCATATTCCTATCTTGTGCGAGTTCTATCCAGTCCTACTGATTAAAATCCATCCCTAAAATCTATCTATACATATAATATTTTCTGATAATTAGTGCTATTTACCCACATATACGACTGAGGTTTTCATAATTAGAGATATTCCCTTCTCGGAGATTTAGAAGCTATTCTGGTGAAGTGGATTGCATCTTAGCTTAGGGCACCTAAGTAGTCTAAGCACTATCACACTTTGACACTAATGTACGAAATAAAAAAAAAAGAGAAACAAAATGAGAAGTTAACCCTAAGAATTTTTTAATATTATTTAAATATTATTATTATTATTATTACTATCATTATTATCACCGCGTCTTACTACCCATTCGGGCTGTACGCAATTATACAATATGTAATGGTATGGTGATTGTGAGATGAAATGGAGGACCTACAGTTTAACGTGGAATCCGAACCACGGTGGAGGCCTAGGCATTCCACACATTCACAGGTTGTGATCAATACATGTCCTGTCAGAGGTAGAAGGGAAGGTTTGGATATCAGATAAATCCGTACCGGGACTGAGAATATTGTTTATCAATTGATAACACTTCCCCTCTTCCTTTGACGAATTTATACAGTCGCTATACTATTTGCACCTTGAAAACATTAACTTGCATTTTAAAATTACCCTTATTTGGTTTCTATTTTAGATTTAAATGTGACGAGGATAATCTACCTTCTGGCAAGAAGACTCATAAAGGTCATTTTCGTGACTAGTACAAATAGTTTAAGATTCATATGATTTATACAAAATACGGTTGTTTTAAAAACTACTTCAAGATAAAATAATAATTTTATGATACTGTAGAACTGGTTTTAGAATTATTTAAGAATTCGTGGTTTTTGTTTTAAAGTTATTTAACACTCTCTGAATTAAACGTAAATTCACTAACATGGGAAATTCTACCTTGACCTTCCGTGACTTTAACTGTATACAACGTTCTGAATCATAAAAACTTGTAGCTAAGTAATGATGGCATCTATCATGAATTAATAATAGAAGTATCTATTGCAAAATATTTTACAGAAATTCACTCGGTTATAATTTTCATTATTATGCTGTTAATTACAGGTGAGTAATTGAAGCTACAAACTATACTTACATGCATATATTGATACCTAATCAGTCCGTTCCTTCAGAGGTAGGTAAGAAACTGTGTATATAGCCCAGAAAACCAATCCTTACTTAATCCTTCCTAACTAACTTTTTCAACCCTTCCCTATCCTCGCATACTCTCTTCGCTTCAAAAACATTTGTACACCGATTCATACGTGCTCTTTTATTCTTAAAACTCTTAAATTTTCTATTTTTCACACATTCGTCTAAAACATTTAACCACGTCTTACATGTCCTGTCCTCTTCCTTTTGATCCACACACTCCACCTTCATCTATTTTCTTCGACACTCGATCCATACTCTTCCTTTCAACATGCCCAAACCAACGTCAGACGCTTCTTTCACAATGATCTATTGGATTTCCTTTCAAATCAACAATCCTTCAGCAACCATTCATTACTGACTTTATCCATACAAGTTTTATTTCAACATACATCTCTTAGATATCTCATTCCAACCTGCATTCATTTTACTCTTGTGTTTCTCCTAACAAACTCACGCCTCACATCCATACAACTATGTTGACGTTAACACAATTTTATAAACTGCCATCTTTGTCTCTTTCGATATTACTTCATTCTTTGCATTAGTCCACATACATCCAACTACTCTCCGATATGCATTCACCAGTTCGTAGATCTCACCATCCAACATTCCATTTTTACAAAACATTTTAACCAGATATACAAAATCTTGTATATTTGCTAACAGTTTCCCACTATACTAAGCTCACAATCATTTTCTGATCCATAATCATCAAAAACTTTCACCTTAATTTTGGAAACATTTATACGAATATCCATTCTGCCTGTCACCTAATCCAAACTATTTAATGCATAATGCGAGTAACTATATTCTCAGCCATTAATACAGCATCATCTGCATATAGCAGCACAATCTAATTTATAATATAAGGAACGTACTTGGTTGGGACAGTTAATTAGATAAATTGGTGCAAATTCTTTGGTCAATTAAACAGTATAAATATGAAACATAACATGAAGATAATTTAATCAATGAGAAACTAATATATCAAGAAATAAAGTCCAATAAAACAGGTACAATAACATTTCTAAAAAACATCATTATGATTGTTAGGTAGTAAAGTTCTTAAATTAAATAGCATAAAGCAAGGAAAAACATAAATCTGTGCAAGTAGCATATTTAAGTAGTATAAGATTATAGGTGAAGCTGATAAGCAAAATGAAAAGTAGAAACTGACAAATTGACTATATTAGAGTTAATAATACAATAACTTACAGACTCTAAAAAATGTTGAGTACTTGAGAAAGGATTATAGGTTTATGAAGATTATAACTTAACAAAAATACGAGGTTATTTAGTATGCCAACAATAGTGAACTTATTAGTTGAATAATTAAATATACAGTTTGAAAATATTTTGACAAGAAAGACGTGTTCTGTAATGTTTAATAGTTTAAACAGTGACAGTGGAAAGGTTAAAATAGTTGATTAAGTTATTAATTTAACGTTGTCCATTTATAAACCAGCCACGTCTTCACAAGCATCCTTCACACACTTATCCATGAATACAATAAACAACCATGGAGATATAACACAACATTGTATAACGCCCTGTTCAATGTTAAACCATTCGTTCAAAGCTCCATCCACCATAACGCAGCTTTATTTCCATAATACACCTCTATAATTGCATTTACCAAACATGCATTTAAACCATACGCCCTCAGCTACCAACCAAGATTAATTATTACTTTTCATCTCAACTTCTCCATTTAGGGTTATAATCATACGCTTATGGAACTAAACTAATGAACTAAGGACGAGGAAGAGATGAGTTTAGAAATAAAGTACCCTAATTCGCGTGGAAGGACAGTGGTAAAATTTAATAGAAACCAACCTTAGTATAGCTTACCTAGTTTCGAAATCAAATCCCTTTGTCACCAGCTCTCCAATCTAGCTTGAGTTTCATGTTATACCAAACAAACGCCGATACGGGTAAAATGAAAACTTCTTTCAGGAAATTGTTTGTGTTGTATACGTATACATTTAAAGTTAACTACACATAATTTTGAAATAATTTGTTATATTATTAAACCATTAATACAGGATGATACAAAAGTCACGCAACTCAAAGAAATAACTTATATTTTGTGCCATCAATTCGGTATATTATTTATTTAAATGGCACGCGTGATTCTGGAAAACTACGAAAAAACGATTGTTGGCATTCCATGTACGAGTTGGCCTTAAAATAATGTTCCATAATGAACACTCTATCTGCTTGTGAAAAATTCATCTTACACTTTTAAATGCTGTAACTCAACTGGCTAGACCTAGTGTATGTCTCAAGATCCCACGGCCTATACAATACCCAGCCAACATTACAGTGTTTCCATACATATAAACAACATGTTCATTTTCTATGTTCTTCTGTGATAAATATCCTTGGAAAAACAGGGTTACACGACTTTTGGATCACTCTGTATAGCTAAAAATACATATAAGTAAAAAAGATAACTAAAAACTTTTGTTTTTTAAAATATAAATACTTTTTTTTTACTTTTGTTATAAGAACAGTGAAGTCACTATTGAATTTAACCATATAAATTAATTTTGTAACTATTATGAACATGTGTCTGTACTTAAACATCGCTGGAAACTATGGCTTGCTCTATTACCAATTTACGCACCAGTTTTCATGATGGTTACTTGTTTTGCTAAAAGTTTCTATAATAATTGGAATCTCTCACGGTAATAGTCAAATTGAACTGAATTAAACACTTAATTAAGCAAGGAAACAACACCCATACGACCCGTTTCTGTTAACGCATGGTCCAAGGCGCTACTCCAGCAGTAGACTAAACTGCCTATGACAAGGAGATCGAGGTTCTGATCCCAGTCGGATGTACTGAGGGTTTAAAAAAAATGGTTTTCCACTCTCCCTCAATGAAAACTCGGGTGCACTTCCTCTAAATATGTCCTTCTTAATCCCTAAAACAATTAGCGTAATTAGTACATAGGCGTAGTAGCACGAAAGGATAGATAGTAAGACGTGTTGTTAAGAAAATACTCATATGTATGGGAATTAATTTAAAAGAAATAAAAGTACACATGGGTGTAAGTCAACCCAACATGTTTTTTAAATATAATGTATTTTTTCTATAGATTTTAACCTATGGAAAGTGTTTCTAGCGTTGAAACGAATGTCGAAACTTTCCCAGACATGTTTTTTTTATCACCACGTCATACTACCCGCTAAGGTTATATGCCTATGTATTAATTACACTAATGGAAGGATTAGGAAGGTTTGATTAAGAGGAACTTCAAACGGATTTTCGTAGAGGGAAAGTGAAACATTATTTAGGGAAAACCACCCTCAGAGCAACCGACCGGGTTCGAACTCTGATACCTCGTCAGTCTAGTCCAACACGAGGGTAGCGCGTTTGACCACGTGGCCACAGGAACGAGTCGGACAGAGGATGTTTGAACTACACGCCAGATACTATGGAGATAATCTCTACTCCGGGTTTAATATCTTTATCCACGCCACAAATGGATTTAAAAACTCACACTGGAAAATAAAACTTATGCTACCATTATAATTATAGTAACCATGCCCGGCATTTATATCTTTTGCAACATTACTATTTCCCCAGTTATTTAAATCCTGACGATGGTAAGTTTTGGTTACACTTTGCTCGTTACTGCATCAAGTAGTAAAAAGTAAGGACCAGCAAAGGCCCACAGGCCACGGCCATCGCAAGATTATATGGCCTTACGGTCGCATCTAGGTTATATATTCAACCCTGGAATGTGACCTCTATAATGTTGACTTGGTGGTGACCTTATTTGTACTATAACCTGTTGGGAATCGCCCATGTATGCGCTAAAATATGGATCTGTCGAGGCACCATTTTGGTTTGGGACCAACAATGATAGCGCTATGGAAACTAAATGAACACGCCTCTGGGGAAACAGTCCAGCCATCAAAGTTAATACAGTCCAATTTTCATGAGAGAAATCCTATACAACAGCTAGAAAATCGGTTGGATCTATCTTCATGTGTTCATACGTCAATCTATGTGATCTGCAACTGTCCTTTTTTGATAGATATTATCACACCTAGCGTGGCTCTAGCTTGCCCGGTGGGATGGGAGGAGGAGTGTGTTACAATTCCAAAATGATTTAAGGCCCTTGTTCCTGTCGAGTGCAAGTCTAAATCATATTTTGTGGGATAGTGGGCGGGAGGGTGGAAGGCGTGGCGGCGTGGCTTCACAGCCAACTAAAGTATTCTTCCGCGCCAACAAGAACAGATGGATCACGGAAACTGTAGATGATGCTAGCTACAGGACCGGTCTTACGGAAAAATCAATACGTTTGGAAATATCAGTTTTATCGAATAGGAGTGAATTTTTTATGTTAATATTTTCAACATCCCTTTGTAATGAAGTGGCAGTTTTCTATTGAAAAATGTCAATTTTATCAATATTTGATCATAGAATCATAGAAGAGGTGTGTGTATAAAAAGTACAACTTAATCAACATGAATAAATAGCTGAAGCTATTATTTATGCTTTTTAGTGAGGAATTCCCCATCTAGATATCATATTCTGAAAATTGAAAAATGACACCTCGACACGGGAATCGATCCTGGGCGTACTAAGCCAAAGGTCCCGGGTTCAATTCCCGTATCCTGATGTCATTTTTCAATTTTCAGAATATTAATCAGCATGCTTCTATTCCTGAACAAACCGTTTCCAAAAAGAAAATTGCAAAACAATAAACATTCTTGAAGATAACTGTTTGTTCCCATGGTTCTGTATTTCCACGTCAAATGAAAAGAACCAATTGCCTTAAGAATTATATAGAGATTTAATATATTTTAAATTACATCAATTTTCTAAAAAAATTAATAAAATTATTTTTTGTTGTATTGGCAACACTGCCTACCAGTTTTACTAACTTCCTTGACCGGCTAAAAGTGTCCATGAACTAGTTTATTTCCAAGCTCGCAAGCCTCAGATTCACACCCAAATTCTCGCCTCTCTCTACCTTTTCCATAATTCAGAGATTACCAAACGTTTTAGACTAAAGGATCCACAGTACCAGAAGAAAATACATGCTGGAACCCACATAGCATATTTTACAATAATATTATGAACATTTAATAATGACGCAGTTAACTTTTGCAAGTAAGAATGTATTCAACAAACAGAAAATCTCTCTCTTCTGGTTGCACCTTTGGCAAATGGCTTTTATTCAGATTTGAAAAAAAAAGTCAATTCTGATTATGATGCTATTTTAAGGTGTGAAAAACAAATAAATAGTGTTATAAAATTGTCTCATTGATCCTGAGATAACTATGGTGAGGCCCAAGGGCTCCGTATAGCGCAGTTTGAAAAACATTGCCCTAAGCTACCACAATCCTCCTAGTGTTACATTGATATTTTTTAATAAAACAAAGAAGTAACTAGAAGAAATAAATTCCCAAAAAAGAAGGGGGACGGGGGACGTGGGAGCTTAGTTATTTTCCAAAGGGGGCGTCGGATGAAAATGTTGGGAACAACTGCTATAAAATAGCACTAATAATATAGCAAAATGCTACCAAATTTTTGGCTACAAAATATATGTTGGTATTTCCTAAGAGTTTCGTCATATAAAAATTGGAATTTATATCTTCTTTAATCAATTCATACGTCAAGTAAAGTGATTTGCAGCTGTCATTCTTGATACATTTTAGGTTACATTCATATTCGTAAAGGTCCAAATAAAATTTTGGTATATTGGTATTCCTCAACCTATTTATGATGCTATTTAGTTATTTTGTAAGAAAATTGCTGTTCCTAGATTATCTAATAATTTATTTGTATTATTATTTTTCTCAAATTTTAATTCAAGTTTATCATTATTAGTGTCGCTACTCCGGCCAGCCCGTGAGCCTACGTGTCAGGATATCTTTTTGGGATGAGTAGGTAGCGGCAAATAATTGTGGGGCTCGTTTTGATCTTGTTTGTTGAAAAATACTATTTAATATACAAGTGTATAAATGTGATGTAGGTTTAAGAAAAGGTTGAAATAGTTTAGTGAAAGGTGCTCGTTCTATCAATGCCACTATTCAGAAGTTCCGTGCCATGATTTACCTTCATTGTTATAATTCTAACTAGCGTCAAACACACGGCTGCTCGACTATGCGCGGTAGTTAGATAACTCAGACATTCAAGATGGTTTGTGGCTTCCTCCTACGTACTGAACAGGGACTCAAGCACAAGTTACTGCATCCTGGCATCTGAGTGAGTAAATCACTTCGAATTAGCCCATAAACAACTGGCGTCCTTCCCGGCCCCATCTCCTGAAAAGGTGTAGAAACTTGCGGTTATTTACCAAAAAAGGAGGGGTGTTTCCCATGAGTTACTGTTTATGTCAATACTCTATATTGTGCTAATTGGCAAAACAATCTCTGTTTTTGAAAACATGACCCGGTACGTGCGTGTAACTTACTGCTGATTTAGAACCATTGACGGTATGATTTCTCAGGTTTACGTCATCCTTGCATGCTCAAGATTACCAAAGGCTGCAAACTACTACATTGGCTTGGTTAGTTATTTTTTATTTAATTAACTTTTTATATCTGTCTTAGGTTTATTAGCCCAGTAAAATGATCATAGTAATATGGTAGATTTACATCAACGTTGACCGTATCACTCCCCTTAGGTGTTTATATTCAGGATGGATGCGAAGTGGAAAGTTTTGGGAGGGATAAGATAATAGAATCTAAACTAGGTTTAGTTGGGTTTTCTTAGTAAGAGATAAGCTTGAAGTGAGGCCGTCGTGTTAGCAACCTAGGACATGGGTCGATACCCAGATGGTCCACCTGTACTTACTAGTTCTCGTTCACGCTTCTGCATGGTGGTTTTTATTATCAGGTTCTTACGTAAGTCCGTTAACTGAGTAAATTCATTAAGTCAAGTACTTACACGTAAAAAACATCTAACTTCTATTAATGAATCCCTCCTGTTAAGTCACACTCGTCTTTGTTACACTCGATAAATTCCACTTGCTAATCATAATACCTTTCTATTTATTCACCAGGAGGAAACTTACTAGCCCTCAATGGTCTAGTATTTTACCTACCAACAGTAGTTAGGTCTTTTTTTGGTGTTATATCATTAATTGCTTAGACACGTGTGGCAACCAATAGCTCCATGGTGGCAACTATCTTATTTGGCATTGAAAATAAATATATTGGGTCAATTGTGAGAAATCAATGTTATTGTTTAGGTGATAGGTTTGTGTTGCTGGCAGTGGATGGTATAATTCGACAATATTTAAATTATATAATGAGTTGAAGAATTGAGTCCTCAGCAAACATTTCTGAGACAGTAACGACCGTAAAAAAAAAATTATTTGTACTTTTTAAAATGATCTTTTCATGAAAATTGGATTTTCCTAAAGATATTTAATTTTATTTTGCACCACACAATACTACCCTTCCAGATTAGTGTGTAGTAGGAGTGGGAAAACTTTAAGGAAACACCACCCTTAGTACACCTTATTAAGATTCGAACCCTTAACTCATGATTGGAAATTCAGTTCATAGGGAGAGTGACATTTTTGTGCTTAGACTAATCCCCCACAAGTAAAAAGAACGTCTTGCATTAATAATTTACAGCTCTATTATCATATTTTTCTAAAAGAAAGGGCTTATTCCGGAGATTCTAAATTTAAATTTTATATTTACTTGCTCATAGTTATAAAGCGTTGTAAAAGTGAACATTTTATACTTTTGTACCCGGAATTATTGCCGAAAAATTGTGTTTCCTCAACTCTTGATGCCATTTATTTCTACTTCAAGCCAAAATCATGATTTTAGTTTGAGATCTAAAATTAAGGGTGGTGTTTTTAAAACACCAATAATTTTAGAAAAGCGCTTTAATGATTTTGTTAATAATAAATGGGGAATGTACTTCATGTTAAATAGTAGGCCTAATGTTTGATTATTTAAAAAAAAAAGTTACCGTAATAAGAGGGTAGTTTTTTTTTAAAAGTTTATCTTTAAATATTTTAAATTGTTCAAAAATGACTATTTTGAGTCAAATCAAAATATTATATTGTGAGTGTTTAAAATAATAAATCAGAATTATTATGATTTAAAAAAACTATATAAATAATTATAAATGTAATTTAAAAAGAAGCCATTTTTAAAATACTCATTCTTTTATTTAATTAGGGACAACTGTACTTATATTGTTCAATATGTATGCAATAAAATTATATACATATATACATATTTTTAATTAAATCGAATAAAAGGATAGTTAACTGATATTAAACAAAAACATTACAAACTATAAGTTTTGTTGAGACAAGGCTGTCTAATTTTATTAGGAAAGCTCTTATAGATATCACAAATAAGTTTTTTTGTAGCCAGTTTTACTATTTTATTAGTGTTATTTTATAAGTATTGAAAATATATATATCAAAACTGACAGCTGTCTATCATAAAATTACTTGTATGAAAACGTGAAGGTAGAACTAGTAATTTATAGCTGGAAGATAAGATTCTTTTTTTTGAAAATAGGTTCGTATTTGCTCAACTGTAGGTCATAAATTATTGTAACAATATTAGTGTCTGAAGGTGGTACCATCGCGCTTTTCGTTGTCCACCCTAACTGCACCCCTATTCTCAATATCTCCCTCCTTGTTTAGAAGGTATGCAGTGGCAGTCTCACTTGTTTGGGGGGTTAGAGGAGATAGGGAGGGGAGTGGGAAGAAAAGGCACAAGTCTGGAAGAGTCTGAGCTCATTTTATTTTAGCCCAGTTTTCTATAAATTGAGGATTCCATACTCTTATCTGTGACACTATATAATATATACACATGGTAGGCGATAGCCGGGGTCTAAGTCGTGGGTTGCCAAGTGGGTGGACTAGCGTGTCCGGGCTAGCGTGCCCGGGAGTGGGCAGCGTGAGTTGGTCGGTGATTCTAGCGTTCGTGTATCTGGGGTCATCGCAGTGTGTCGTGTACGGGCACCAGCTGTGATTCAAGTGGACTACATACAGGTGACGTAGACATTTATTGTTATTGTAAACTATGTTAATAATGTACATTTTTGTGATTGTTGTATGGGTTTTATATTTATTCATTTGCTTATTTAATTTGAATCAATTTGACGTCTTCTTATTAGTTTACTAGTTAACACACTTAATTACGACTTTTAAGATTTAATTTAGGGATTTTTTTATTTGTAATTAATTTAATTGTATTTTAACAGGTGTATGCATTGTTTTATTTTTTAATAATAACTATTTTGAATATTTTGTATACACACGCACACATTTGAACAGCCAGTGAACCTCCCCAAGCTGCGCTTTCTCTGCATTACAATATTACTTGAATGAAAATGTTAAGGTAGATCCTATAACTTTTATTTATATCAGATAAAGTTCTTCTTATGAAAATTGTCTGTATGTACTATTGTGTCCTATCATTTGTTTATTTTAGTGTGGATTATATTCCTGGATATCCTCGAAGACGAGAGAAGTTCAATTGTAAGAACTGGATTATCACTTAGTATATTATTCAATATAATAGCTTTCATAATTATTTATATCACTGTCTTATACGGTTCTCTACTCAAACAATATCTTCACTTAAGAGCAAGCATCTATTATATCTAGTTTGATTCATACCCGCTACGCGTCGCGCAAGTACTAAACTCTAATTCATTTCCTCCCCTGTTTGAAGTCATCCGGCCTGTTGACATTGACTTGGCCCCTTATAAGACCACTGAGACTTAGCTTCATACTACCAGAACCTCCCTTTTATTCCC